>SJYC01067330.1:0-12216 GCA_006408675.1 Madoqua kirkii
ATGATTACACTTAGTTTAATATCATATACGACCACTTTGACAGTCAAATAAATAGTAAGAAGCTAAGTATTAGTGTAACTAAAAGAATAATAAACAGAAAGGTCTACCTGTCATCAGACATCATAAAACTTTTAAAATTGTATCATCACTCATCTTTAAAAGGAAACAAAGTATATCCAGTTTTAGGAACTGGGGATAATTCTTTGAAATTACAAACATGTTTTCTATTTCTTTTTACAGAATATAATGTGTCAATACAGATCAAGAGTAAAAAGAGGTGAAATTACAATTAAAATTATTAAAAATAACAAATTCTATATATGAAATAAATATGAGACCCATTTAGAGAGAGAAAATACAAGCATCAAGCAAGATTGATATTCTTGCTACTATTAGTAATCACAATGTATTGAAAGGCCATTATCTCTAGAACAATTTTTATTTACGAAGCACTGCAATGTCACACAACAACACTCAAGTTCATAATTTTCCCAGATAGAATGGTTCATTCTCTATGCCATGCATTTTATTCAGAAATGGAAAAGTGAGAAGTCAGAAATGAAAGTGCATTTCACAAGGACAAAAGCCTGCCAGAATTTCAGCTAGCTTGGACTTTTCTCTCATTGGAAAGCAGAATTTTTCCCAAAAGTCACAATCTTTGAGACTGTGCTGAAACTAACCATATTGAAAATATTTTCACTGTATGTTTTTGACCATGTGAACAGAAAGATCAGTATCACATTAATATTGAGAGCTGTTTGGCCAAGCTGGGGAACAATACTTTCTTTCTAAGTATTGTTATCTCCTTTACTAAATAGAAACCCCTAACATTACCTTAGACAGTCACTTGGCAGAAATAGATTTAATATAATCCAAGAAATGCCAACAGAGACTCCATTTCAGTTAATCCCTAATTTGTTGCAATGAAAAAACAGATGGCATCTTCTCTTTTATCAGTCAGTATATTATGGTTTCATAAACTATTACTCCAATGACTTTCATACTGTCACAAACACACACAGTTTCAAATAAACACTCACCACAAACACACAGGAAGAAGCAAGTGTAGTAATAGGAAATGAGATTAAATTTGCCTTTTAGCCTCTGAATCTTCAGCTTGTCAGATATGTCTCACAAGTTTGCTATACTTCAGACAAAATTACCCAGCTTCCAGATAAAGTTGCCTTTTATTTTATCTTATCTGAATGGAATTGGGGTTCAAAGAATAGTAATCTGCTACCATCTGAGCCACCACAGAAGCCCCCAGGATGTACAGTCAGTCAAAAATTAACATTATTTTCTGACATTTGAGTTCATTTCCCAAACCCACGGGACATGCCCCCCTTTCAAAGTATTTCTTCATTTAAAATGCAGGCAAAACAGGTGGCTTCATCCTCCACTTCTCTGACGATCTCAGAGAAATTAATTAAGTTGGCTGGGGGAAAGCCGTGGGATATTGTCCTCGGGAGTGTTTAATCAGACCCCGCTACCTCTGAGTGAAGAGCTGCAGCCTTTTCTATGTTTGAGGGACCTTGCCTCCCTTGCCAAACCCCACCAGCCCAAGTAGAGCCACAGATAATCTCACCTGCCATTCTTGGTCACGATCATTTCGTTAGTGACTTCCTTGAACCTCTGCCAGAGAGGGGCATCCTCCAGAATGATCTGAAGTTGCTTCTCTGTAGGGTCGCCTTTTTCCCTCCCTGCCTGGAGCTCACTTTCCACCACATTGAGCAGACGAGAAACAGTTCCATCACAGGGCTTCTGAGTGTCCAGCTCACTCATGGCCACAGGCCCTCTCAAACTTTGCTGAGAAATGGTAGTTACTTTGCCGGCTTCCACCTCTTTCCTCCTGTCACTTGCTTGCTTTTCAAATCCAGCTGGACAGTGCCTGGGAAGCTAGGGAAGAGATACCTAGTCTCTTGCCTAAGCTCCTAGCATGACACCCTGAAAGTCTACAAATTATACCACCAACCTGTTAAGCTTTAGTTGGGAGTGGGTGGAAAGGGAGATGGGGAAGAAAAAGCCCTCTCTTAATTACTCACTGGATCAGGTGGGAGAAAGTCTGGCTTTCCCATTGGCTGCTGTGTATAGAGTAGATATTTAAGAAGGGTACTCCATCCAAATTATCAGGCTTTTATCTTGCTGTACCTGAAGAGGTCTAATCGGAATATTGAGGACCATTTTCCAGTTAATTAAAATTGTTGTGGGCCCAGACTGTAACAATCAGGCAAATCACATTTGTGTCTAAATCATGGCTTGTGGTATCTATAGGGAAAAAAGAAGGATTGGAAACCTTGATGCCAATACAGAATTTCCTGACACAGTTGAGAACCTAAGCACTAGCTCTGAATAGAATAGAATATATGGAAGGCCAAGGGCATTGTGCCAAGGAATATGACAATGGTACCACAAAAGGAAGGAAGATGCTCTGTGTGCCATCCACTCAAGAGTCAGAAATCAGGAGAAAAGAGCTAAGAACTTCATTCTCCCAGGATATCTCTTACTGACCATCTCTCTCCTGAAGGATCCCACAGACCTCTCAAGGTGTAGTCTCCGGCTCATCTCAAGGTCCCTCATTGCTTCTCACAAGCAGAAGAGCGCTGAACCTTGCTCCTCCTCCCTAGTATCCACAGCCCAAATATTTCTCATTCCCAATCCTAGCCAGAAGGAGAAAAAATCCTTCTAGCACCATATTAATACTAAGGAAACACTCTGCCCCCAGTGATTGAAAAATAAGCTTTTTACCTTATTATGCGATTGTAATCTTAAATCCAGAAAGGGATTCTGGCATTCCCCTTCAATGGTTTGTGGCCATCTGGCATTCTGAGGTGAATCCCCACTTTCCCTGAGGAGATACTACTAGTAGAAAACATTTCTTTTACCCATGACACACAGTACACACAGTATACACGGGGAGGGCGGAGACAACTCCACCTCCCCAACTGTGAGTAGATCCTGGGACTTGTGAGTTTTCCTCTTGCTACAACAGAAAGTTGTAGAAAATGAAAACAAAAGAAAAATAAAAGCAAAAACATAAGATAAAGTCAGAGTAAGGGTGGTATACAAACAGTATGCCATGCCTACTAAGTGCCAGATACTGATGAAGTCTTACATCCAACAATGAATAAAACAGAAATGGCCTGCCTTCAGGGCCTTAAAAATCTGACAGAGAAGATGAATAATATAAACAATTGAGATGTTTGCTCCTTGGCAGAAAAGTTATGATCAACCTAGACAGCTTATTAAAAAGCAGAGATATTACTTTGCCAATAAAAGTCCATCTAGTCAAGGCTGTGGTTTTTCCAGTTGTCATGTATGGATGTGAGAGTTGGACTATAAAGAAAGCTGAGCACTGAAGAATTGATGTTTTTGAACTGTGGTGTTGGAGAAGACTCTTGAGAGTCCCTTGGACTGCAAGGAGATCCAAGCAGTCCCTCTTAAAGGAGATCAGTCCTGGGTGTTCATTGGAAGGACTGATGCTGAAGCTGAAACTCCAATACTTTGGCCACCTGATGCAAAGAACTGACGCATTTGAAAAGACCCTGAGGCTGGGAAAGATTGAAGACAGGAAGAGAAGGGGATGACAGAGGATGAGATGGTTGGATGGCATCACCAACTCAATGGACATGAGTTTGATTAAACTCTGGGAGTTGGTAATGGACAGGGAGGCCTGGTGTGCTGCAGTCTGTGAGGTCACAAAGAGCCGGACATGACTGAGCAACTGAACTGAACTGAACTGAGTAATTACCAGAAGTAATAAGTACATGAAGACTATGTAAAGGGGTGAGATGGCCGAGAAAAATGTGTGTAAGGCAGGGTGGGGAGGATCCTGGGGTTGTATGGGGAGTCTCCTCTGAGGAGGGGACACTTCAGGTGAGAACAAAAGAGATGACAAGGATTTAGTTAGAAAAGAGTTGGAAGAAGAGTTTCAGGCAGAGGAAGCATATATGAGAAGTGGAGCTTGGGCCAGTTAAAGAACCATGAGGAGGCCAGTGTGGCTAGAACATGGTGGTACAGCAATCAGAGTGGGATGTGCTTTAAGAGAGGCCTTATAAATCTTAAAAAGAAACTTGGATTTTATTCCACATGAGATACAAAACTATCAGTGTGTATTAAAGCAGGAAGATAGTGTGTTTTGCTTTGTGCATTTTTTAAATCTGGACAAATTATAGAGAATAGAGTAGTAAAAGTCAAGAATTGAAGAAAAGAGAAAAATTAGAGGGTTGTTACAGTGTTTCAGGCAAGAGATGGCTTATCCTAGGGTGGTGGCAGTGGCCACAAAGGCAGGTGGTTGGACTCTAGATTTGTTTTAGAAGTAGATATGGCAGAATCTCAGAGGGACAGGATGTGGGGTGAGGGAGAGAGCGAGGAATCAAGTGTCTGTGGTGAATGGTTAGTAGGTACGAGGGCCATTGTCTGAGAAGGGGAAGAATGCAGGGAGAGGAGTCTGCTTTAGTTTGAGGAATCAAAATTTTCATTTACATGTAATTAATATTGACAAAATTGTGAATAATAATTGTGAATAAGTCTGAATAATATGCCCATACCTTAACCCCCAGGACCTGTGAATATGGTACCTCACATATGATAAAAAAGAACTTTGCTGCTCAACATAGTATGTCATCACAGAAAAGCAGGTTAAACCAAGTTACCATTATGTGTCCATTAGCATGAACAAAACACTGACAACATCATAGGCTAATGAGGTGGCTGAGCAATAGGAGTTCGCATTCATTGCTAGTGGGTATGCAAAATGATACAGCCACTTCAGAAGACAGTTTGGTGGTTGCTTACAAAACTGGACATACTCTTACCACATGATCTAATAAGCCATGGTACTACTCAAATAAGTTGAAAACTTATGTCCACAAAAAAGCCTGCACACAGATGTTAACAGCAGCTTTGTTTATAACTGACAAAACTTGGAAGCAACCAAGAAGTTTTTCTATAGTTGAAAGGGTTAATAAATGGTACACCCAAAAGTGATTATTCAGTGCCAAAAAGAAATGAGCTATCAAGCCATGAAAATACATGGAGGAAATTTAAATGTATATTGTTAAGTGAAAAAAGCCAATCCCAAAAGGCTACGTATTGTGTAATTCCAACTATATGACATTCTGAAAAACACGAAACTATGGAGACAATAAAAAGAACAGTTGTTGCCAGGGACTGGGAGAAAGAGGGATGAACAGGTAGAACACAGAGGAATTTTTTTAAGTTCTTTTTTTTTAACTTTACAATATCGTATTGATTTTGCCATACATTGACATGAATCCTCCACGGGTGTACATGTGTTCCCCATCTTGAACCCCCCTCCCACCTCCCTCCCCATCCCATCCCTCTGGGTCATCCCAGTGCACCAGCCCCGAGCATCCTGTATCATGCATCAAATCTGAACTGATGATTCATCTTACATATGATAATATACATGTTTCAATTCCATTCTTCCAAATCATCCCACCCTCACCCTCTCCCACAGAATTCAAAAAACTGTTCTATACATCTGTGTCTCTTTTGCTGTCTCACATACAGGGTTATTGTTACCATCTCATAGAAGAATTTTAAAGCAGTGAAAACACTCTGTATGGTTTCATAGTAATGAACACCTGTCATTATAAACTTATCCAAACCCATAGGACGTACATCACCAAAAGCGTACAATACCAGACTGTAAATGATGGACTTTGGGTGATAACGATTTGTCAGCATAGGTTCATCAGTGTGACTCTGGCCCAGAATGTTGACGGTTGGGGAGGCTATGCATGCATAAAGTTAGAAAGTATATGGGAAATATTCCTATAAGCCTAAAACTGTTCTAAAAACTAAAACTAATTGATGGGAGGAGGAGGCTTTGCAGATATGACTCAGTTAAAAATTTGAGATGAGGAGATTATCCTGGATTATCTAGGTAGGTTCAAGGTATTCACAAGGGTCTTCATAATAAGGAGACAAAAGGATCAGAGTCAGAGAAAAAAGATGTAGGCACAGAAGCAGAGGTCAGAGAGAAGGGTATCTTACTGCACTGCTGGCTTTGAAAATGGAGGAAGGGGTCACAAGCCAAGCAAGTTGTAAAAAGATAAGGAAATGGATTTTCCCCAACAGCCTCCAGAAAGAACTCTTACCAATATCTGAATTTTAGTCTAGTGAAGCTGATTTAAGACTCCTGACCTCCAGAACTGTAAGATAATAAATTTGTGTTGCTTTAAGTCATTAAGTATATGGTAACTGTTACAGCAGCAATAAGAAACTAGTTCAAAGATGACAAGACTTCTAAGCAAAGATTTCAAGAAGAAACTACTTAAAACTATGGCACAAGTGTGGCTCTGATCTTCATAGAAGCCAGTACAAGCAGGGGGAAATACAATCTGACATACATTACACTGTGTTCCTAAAATAAAAAACAGGCCATTTGCCCAAGGGAAACTTCTCCTATGAGTCTTTAGAGGAAAACACTGTGTGATATGCTGCATAACGTTTCTTTAAATGGTCCATAAATACCAGTAGGATGAGGATCTTACCGTCAAAGTATGTAACAATCTAAAAGAGAGAAAAGGCATGTTGTTCTGTCACCCCATCCTATCCAACTCTTTTTTACCCCATAGACTGCAGCATACAGTTTTCCCTGTCCTTCACCATCTCCCAGAGCTTGCTCAAACTCACATGCATTGAGTCAGTGATGCCATCCAACCGTCTCATCCTCTGTCATCCCCTTCTCCTCCTGCCTTCAATCTTTTCCAGCATCAGGGTCTTTTCCAGTGAGTCAGCTCTTCACATCAGGTAGTCAAAGTATTGGAGTTTCAGCTTCAACATCAGTCCTTCCAATGAACACCCAGGACGGATCTCCTCTAGGATGGACTGGTTGGATCTCCTTGCAGTCCAAGGGACTCTCAAGAGTCTTCTCCAACACCACAGTTCAAAAGCATCAAGTCTTTGATGCTCGGTCTTCTTTATGATCCAACTCTCACATCCATACATGACTACTGGAAAAACCATAGCTTTGACTATTACAGACCTTTGTTGGCAAAGTAATGTGTCTCTGCTTTTTAATATGCTGTCTAGGTTTGTCATAGTTTTTCTTCCAAGGAGCAAACATCTTCTAATTTCATGACTGCAGTCATATGCCCTGGGAATTACAATACAGAGATGTGTGAAGTGTACCCACAGAAAAAGAAAAAAAAAGAAATAGTGTTATTTTTCTTATCCATTACATACAAATCAGTGTGCTCCTAAAAACTAGGTTAACACACAAATATCTTCAACCAGTATGTCCAGTAAAGAACGATCCTTGGAAAACAGTACATGCAGTGGTTATGGGGTGAAACTAGCAATCAAAAATTGTTTACACTCTCTTGACTTTGAGTCTAGCCTAGCTAGACAATGACTCCATTTTCCAGACTATCACCTCTAAGGTCTGTGTTATTTAGACAGTTTAGATTGAACCACATGAAACTGCCACTATTCAACCTTTGTTTTATTTGAAAAAAAAAAAGCAATTTCATATAGTTCAACTAATTATTGGATTTGAAACTAATATAAAATGCTTTCACTGAAACAGCTATATATTGGGCTGTCCAAACAATTTGTTTGGGTTTTCCCATGCCATCTTATGGAAAAATCCAAATGAACTTTTTGGCCAACCCAATGATATCATTTTACTTGATTGATCTTTCTCTAGTTACTAAGTATCTTATTATAGATAATTTTGAAAAATTAAGTAAAGAAAAACTATCCATAATTGCAGCACCAAAAGATGACCTTTGCTAACAAGTTTGATGAAGACACTTTTATTTAAAATACATGCATACTTCTTTTAAAGTAGAATTTTTAAAGGCTCTTAATTAAGCATGGCAGATTAAACACATTCTTTTATATATGCTCTTCAAACAGCTCTAAAATGGCACTAAGGTAATATGAAATATAAACCCACAAATTTGAGGAGTGCAGCAGAGCAAGAGATGTCACCAAGATTTTGAGAACTGCCAAAACAAATGGCTGAGTTACTGATGAGGCAGATCAGAGAAAATTGAAATATAAGCTTCAGGGGAAGAGACCAATAAGAAGCAAGCCAATTGTACCACAGAACCTTGAAATGCCTCAGGGATTTGATGCACCTCTGAAAGGAAGTCGTTCAGTTGTTCGGTCATGTCCAACCTTTTGTGATCCCATGGATCACAGCAAGACCGGCTTTCCTGTTCTTCACTATCTCCCAGAGTTTGCTCAAGCTCATGTCCATTGAGTCAGTGAGGCCATCCAACCAACTCATCCTCTGTCAATCTTTCCCAGCATCTTTTCCAATGTGTCAGATCTTTGCATCAGGTGGACAAAGTATTAGAGCTTCAGCTTTAGCATCAATTCTTCCAATGAATATTCAGGGTTGATTTCCTCTAGGATTGACTGATTTGATCTCCTTGCAGTCCAAGGGACTCTCAAGAGTCTTCTCCAGCACCACAGTTCAAAAGCATCAACGCGCTCAGTCTTGTTTATGGCCCAACTCTGTTTCTGGCTAGGATCAAATAGGAAAATATCTTGAAATTTTATTTTTAAAAAATCATTAACTTTTTTTTAGCTTTCTCACACTGAAGTTTTATTTACAAATTATTGTTGTTTTTCAGCTGTTCTTGGAGTACACAATTTGCTCAAGAATCCCAAGTTTGATGAAGAAACGACCAACACGAAAGGCGGCAGAGGGCCTGTGAGAAGTAAGTTGACATGAAATCTGTGGTAAAAAAAATAAAAAACATTAACTTTTGAGATTTTCACTTCTCAGCCAAGTAATTGTACATCCCTATTACAGGAGAAAACAAGAGAATGACTTTCAGAAGAGAGGGGATTTGGAAGGATTTTTACTCAGAGACAATTGCTGGTGGAGGCAGGGGTGAGGAACATTCTGAAAACAGAGTGTTATGACACACTCCTTAGTTAATAGACTTGGTGATTCCTCAGTGACATGACCCATCCTCAATTATCACTAACCTCAATCAAATGGGAAAGCCAAACTTTGTAAAACTGGCCATGAACATAGGAATTGCATCAGCATTGACAGGCATACTTCAAGTGGTTCAGCTCTAAACCCCCCAAACAAAATGAATATTGTGATAAAACGAGTCATGTAAATGTTTTTTGTTTCTCAGAGCACATGAAAATTATCATTTGAACTGTGGTGTTGGAGAAGACACTTGAGAATCCTTTGGACTGCAAGGAGATCCAACCAGTCCATCCTATAGGAGATCCGTCCTGGATGTTCATTGGAAGGACTGATGTTGAAGCTGAAATTCCAATACTTTGGCCACATGATGTGAAGAGTTGACTCATTGGAAAAGACCCTGATGCTGGGAAAGATTGAGGGCAGGAGGAGCAGGGGATGACAGAGGATGAGATGGTTGGATGGCACCACTAGATGGACACGGGTTTGGGTGGACTCTGGGAGTTGGTGATAGACAGGGAGGCCTGTTCATGGGGTCACAAAGAGTCAGACACTACTGAGCAACTGAACTGAACTGAACTGAAAGATATTTTATTGCTGAAAATGCTAATCATCATCTGGACCTTCAGAAAGTTATAATCTTTTTACGATAGTTACAGCATCAAAGATCACTGGTCAGGGATCACCATAAAAAATATAATAATAATGTAAAAGCTTGGAATATTGTGAGAATGACCAAAATGTAACTCAGAGACATGAAGTGAGTAAATGCTGTTGGAAAAAATGGCACTGATAGTGTTCCTCAATGCTGATTTGCCACAAACCTTCAATTTGTAGAAAACACTATATCTGTGAAGTACAATAAAATTAAGTGCCTGTATGTGCCTCAGAATAAGAGATTATCAGACATCAGACATGGAAGTCAGAGACCAAAGCAAAAACTAAATTTAAAAAGGAATTCTGAGTAAACAGAGACCATGTAGGGAACAAAATATAACAAAAGAAAACTATTTTCCACCTAAACATAAGAGAAAATATTGCATTCATAAAATAAGACAAGGAAATGGAAGGAAGGAAGAAAAGAAGGAGATAGGAAGCACAATAAGAGGGGAGGGGAGGAGGAAACAAAGGAATGAAGAGAAAGAGGATGCAGAAAGGAAGAGAAGGAAGAACTGGAGGACAAAATAGAGCTCTTGGAAATTAAAGACATCAAAATGTACATTTAAAATTCAATAAGAGCTTGGAAGTCGGAGTTCGTGAAATTTCTAAGAAAGTAAAAGAGTGACAATGAATTCCAAAAAGAAACAACAGTAAAGATAAAAGTACAGAAATTCTTCAAGAAATAATACAGGAGATGTTCTCAGAATTGAAGAACATCTTTTCGATAAGTTTCCATACCGAAAAGTCCATGAAGGGCACAGAATAATGCAAAAAAAATTTTATCTGCTCCAAGATACATACATCATCATGAAATATTTTAGAGAAAAAGCAATTTGTTACAATAAATCATAAATTATAATGCTATCAACCTTCTCAATAACAACCTGAAAGCTACGAGAAAATTAAACAATGCTCTCAGGACTGTGATGGAAAATTACTATTCATTCAGAATTCTATACCCATTAAAAATAAATATGTGATTTGAGACTAAAGACATTTTCAGACCTACAAGGTATTTAAATTTTTACCTAGCATGCATTTTTGCTCAGAAGTTGCTAGAGAATGTCCTTAAGCGAAACAGAAGAGTAAAATAAGAAAAGAAAACTAAATACAAGGCCTGGGAAACAGGAGACCCAACACAAAATAAAAACAAAGGAAAGCCCCTGGAATGATAAGTGTACAGACAAATGACACTGTACAGACAAATGTCAGTGATAGGCTAGGCTTTATGAAGAGATCAGAAACTGAGAACATTTGGGTAAACAAAGTTTGTTTGCCTAACAGTTACGGAAGGCAGTGAGCACACAGAGCAGAGAGGTCAGCAACATTCCCCAGAGTACACAGAATGCAAATTTCTGTGTCCTAAAAAGTCCTCACCAGTAGACATTTGTTGACTGATGAATTTGAGTAAGTATGCTGACACATCTACTCCCAAGACTAAATGCTGCCACATATACATCTATATTTTCTTCCAGTAGTCACATATGGATGTGAGAGTTAAACTATAAAGAAAGCTGAGGGCCAAAGAATTGATGTTTTTGTTCTGTGGTGTTGGAGAAGACTCTTGAGAGTCACTTGGACTGCAAGGAGATCCAACCAGTCCATCTTAGAGGAAATCAGTCCTGAATATTCATTGGAAAGACTGATGCTGAAGCTGAAACTCCAATACTTTGGCCACCTGATGCGAAAAATTGACACATTTGAAAAGACCCTGATGCTGGGAAAGATTGAAGTCAGGAGGAGAAGAGGACAACAGAGGATGAGATGGTTGGATGGCATCACCAACTCCATGGACATGAGTTTGAGCAAGCTCCAGGAGTTGGTCATGGACAGGGAATCCTGACATCCATTGGGTCACAAAGAGTCGAACGTGACTGAGTGACTGAATTGAACTGAACTGATACATCTAAATTTGAAAAAGTGCTACTCATGTATCAGGAACCACCTCCTGAGGCCAGGAACCCCAGAATTCTTTAAGTTGTGCAATATTACAACAGTCAATGAGAGGTATAGCTAGTATTGAGCCTAAGGACAGCTTATAATCTTAACTATTAGGTTTTACTATTTATTATGGATCAGGCACTGTATTAACATGGACAGGGAATCCTGACATCCATTGGGTCACAAAGAGTCGAACGTGACTGAGTGACTGAATTGAACTGAACTGATACATCTAAATTTGAAAAAGTGCTACTCATGTATCAGGAACCACCTCCTGAGGCCAGGAACCCCAGAATTCTTTAAGTTGTGCAATATTACAACAGTCAATGAGAGGTATAGCTAGTATTGAGCCTAAGGACAGCTTATAATCTTAACTATTAGGTTTTACTATTTATTATGGATCAGGCACTGTATTATGTTTTTATATACATGATTCATATAATAGTCATAACTTTGTAAAGAATCATTGCCACTCTCTTTTTTTAAAATGAGGCAGGCACTCCAATTCCGAGAGATTATGAATCTTCCCCATGTCACATAATAAGTAAATGAAACAGTCATTTCAGTCTGGGTCATTCTCATTTTGAGTACCAATTTATAGTCCAAATAGATAGATTTCATTTTAGCCCATCTATCTCCAGGAATTCATTCATTCAGCAGTTTAATGATCAAATCAGGAGATGATAATTATC
>SJYC01067332.1:0-24936 GCA_006408675.1 Madoqua kirkii
CAATCTTTCCCAGCATCAGGGTCTTTTCCAATGAGTCAACTCTTCTCATCAGGTGGCCAAAGTATTGGAGTTTCAGCTTCAATATCAGTCCTTCCAACAAACACCCAGGACTCATCTCCTTTAGGATGGACTGGTTGGATCTCCTTGCAGTCCAAGGGACTCTCAAAAGTCTTCTCCAACTTCACAGTTCAAAAGCG
Source organism: Madoqua kirkii (assembly GCA_006408675.1). Lineage (NCBI taxonomy): Eukaryota > Metazoa > Chordata > Mammalia > Artiodactyla > Bovidae > Madoqua > Madoqua kirkii. The sequence continues at coordinate 198 of SJYC01067332.1, forward strand.
TCAATTCTTCTGTGCTCAGCGTTCTTTATAGTCCAACTCTCACATCCATACATGACCATTGGAAAAACCATAACCTTGACTAGACAGACTTTTGTTGGCAAAGTACTGTCTCTGCTTTTCAATATGCTATCTAGGTTGGTCATAACTTTCCTTCCAAGGAGTAAGTGTCTTTTAATTTCATGGCTGAAATCACCATCTGCAGTGATTTTGGAGCCCCCCAAAATAAAGTCAGCCGCTGTTTCCACTGTTTCCCCATCTATTTCCCATGAAGTGATGGGACTAGATGCCATGATCTTCATTTTCTGAAAGTGGAACTTTAAGCCAACTTCACTCTCCTCTTTCACTTTCATCAAGAGGCTCTTTAGTTCTCTTCCACTTTCTGCCAAAGGGTGGTGTCATCTGCGTATCTGAAGTTATTGATATTTCTCCCGGCAATCTTGATTCCAGCTTGTGCTTCCTCTAGCCCCACATTTCTCTTGATGTACTCTGCATATAAGTTAAATAAGCAGGGTGACAAATTTTACTCATAAAAAGTTAATCCTTTTGCCACTTGAGAGATTATGATCAAATTCACGAGTTATTAAAATGATGCTGAAAAAAATGTTTAAAAAACAGTAAACATCAACCTTGATTCTTGCTATGGTTCGTCCAACTAAGTTCACATCTTTGACAGTTGCATCAGGCTCAGTGTGGAGAGAAAATCATCATCTTCCATGACATAAAACTTAGATGTGTAAGGATATCCTCAGTCTTAAAGGTCTGTACTCACTCATTACCTAAAAATTTTTAAATATCTTTTCAAAGTGACAAAGACTAATACTGGCTAAAAGCTCTATAAAGACTTTGGCAAAGTATCACTTCTTACATCAAGATTATAATGAAACAAATGACTACACATAAAATAAATAAACCGCACAGATATATTACCTGTTATCTGTATAATATATCTTGTTGCTTATTTATTTTGTAAATATTAATTTCTACCCATTAATCCCCTACACCTATTCAGTCCTTCCCTCTCTCCACTGGTAACCACCAGCAGCGTATCTATATTTGAGTCTATTTCTGTTTTGTCTTATTATACACATTCCTTTGTATATATGAATTTAAATACATATATACATACATTCATTCATGTATGTATTATATACATACATTTAGATTCCACATACAAGTGATAACATAAGAAATTTGTCTTTTGCTGTCTGACTTATTTCACTAAGCATAACACCCTCTAGGTCTATCCATATTGTTGCAAAGGGCAGAATTTCATTATTTTTTATGGATGAGTAATACTACATTAATATATATACATATATATATATATATATATATATACTGCAGTCTTTATCCACTCACCTGTTGCTGGACACTTGGATTGCCTCCCTATCTTGGTTATGGTAAAAAAAGGCCACTGTCAACATTGGAGTGCACATATCTTTTCAACTAGTGGTTTTGTTTCTTTCGGATATATAGCCACGAGTGGAATTGAGGTTTTTAGAATTTTGAGAACCTCTCTATACTGTTTTCCAGAGTGGCTGCACCAATTTACATCCCCACCAACCATGTAGGAGGGTTCCATTTTCCCTATATCCTTGTCAACATTTGATATGTGTGTTGTTTTTGGTGATAGCCATTCTGACAGGTGGGCTGTGAAATCTCATTGTGCCTTATATTTGCATTTCCCTGATGGTTAGTTGTGTTGAACATCTTTTCTGTGCCTGTTAGCTATCTACTAACATTCACTCTTTGGGGAAAAACATCTATTTAGTTCTTCTGCCCATTTTTTAATCAGGCTGTGCTTGTTTCTGTTATTGTTATTTTAATATTGTGCTGCATGAGTTGGTGTGTGTGTGTGTGTGTGTGTGTGTGTGTGTGTGTGTGTGTTGCTGCGCTGGGTCTTTACTGATGGGCACAGGCTTTCTCTAGTTGAGAGCACGGAGTATTCTCTATCTGCGGGGCATGGATGTCTCCTGCAGCGGCTTTCTTGTTGTGAAGCATGGACTTTGGAGTGCAGGCTCAATATCTGTGGCCCACAGGCTTAATTGCCCCACAACATGTGGAATCTTCCTGGACCACGAATCAAACTCGAGTCCCCTGCATTGCCAGGTGGATTCTTAACCACTGGACCACCAGGAATATCCCTCATGAGTTGTTTATATATGTTGGACTTTAACCGCATAAAACGTCATATCATTTGCAAATATCTTCTCCCATTCAGCAGGTTTTCTTTTCATTTTGTCAATGATTTCCCTTAGTGTGCAGGTGATTTTAAGTTTAATTAGGTCCCATTTGTTTACTGTTGCTTTTATTTCCTTTACTTTAGAGGATGGATCCAAAAGCATTACTGAGATATATGTCAAAGGGTGTTCTTCCTGTGTTTTCCTGGAGAAGGTTTATCATATTCAACTTTACATTTAGGTGCTTAATTCATTTCAAGTTTGGTTTTGTATATGGCATTAGAGAATGACATTAGCTGCGAGTTTGTGATAGATGGCCTTTCTTTTGTTGAAATATGTTCCCTCTGCACCCACTTTGACCAGTATTTTTATCATGAGTAGATGTTGAATTTTGCTGTGCTGTGCTTAGTTGGTTAGTCATGTCCAACTCTTTGTAACCCCGTGGACTATAGCCCACCAGGCTCCTCTGTCCATGGAGATTCTCCAGACGAGAACACTGAAGTGGGCTGCCATGCCCTCTTCCAGAGGATCTTCCCAACCCAGGCGTTAACTCAGGCCTCCTGCACTGCAGGTAGATTCTTTACCATCTGAGCCAACAGGGAAGCCCAGATTTTGAATATTATCAAGTGCTTTTTCTGTGTCTATTAGAATGTTCATGTGATTTTAATCCTTCCTTTCATTAATGTGGTGTATCATTTTGATTGGTTTCCAAATATTGAACCATCCTTGCATCCCTGGAATAAATTCCAATTTATCATGGAGAATGACCCTTCTTTACATATCATTAAATTCATTTGTCTAATATTTTATTGAGGATTTCTGCATATAAATTTATCAGACATGCTGGCATATAATAATCCTTTGTGTTGTTGTTGGTTTGGTATCAGTAATGGTGGACTCAGAATGAATTTGAGAATTTCCATCCTCTTCATTTTTTTGGAGTAGTTTGAGAAGGATAGGTATTCAGTTCAGTTCAGTCACTCAGTTGTGTCCAACTCTTTGCGACCCCATGAATGGCAGCACACCAGACCTCCCTGTCCATCACCAATGTCTGGAGTTCACTCAAACTCATGTCCATCGAGTCGGTGATGCCATCCAGCCATCTCATCCTCTGTCATCCCCTTCTCCTGCCCTCAATCCCTCCCAGCATCAGGGTCTTTTCCAGTGAGTCAACTCTTCGCATGAGGTGGCCAAAGTATTGGAGTTTCAGCTTCAGCATCAGTCCTTCCAATGAACACCCAAGACTAATCTCCTTTAGGATGGACTGGCTGGATCTCCTTGCAGTCCAAGGGACTCTCAAGAGTCTTCTGCAACACCACAGTTCAAAAGCATCAATTCTTCAGTGCTCAGCTTTCTTCACAGTCCAACTCTCACATCCATACATGACTACTGGAAAAACCATAGCCTTGACTAGACGGACCTTTGTTGGCAAGGTAATATCTCTGCTTTTCAATATGCTATTAGCCATACTCTATATGTTTGGTAGAATTCCTCTGTGAAGTTGTATCAGCCTGGACTTTCATTTGCTGAGAGTTAGTTTTCCTTATGCATTTATTTTCTATACTACTGATCAGGTTATTCAGATTGTCTGTTTCTTCATGATTCCATCTTGGAAAATTTTCTGTTCCTAGAAATGTGTCCATTTCTCCCAGGTTGTCCAGTTTTTTGACGTATAGCTTATGCATACTATTATCATCTGTCCTTTTAAGTTGTTGTAATGGGATGGGAGGGATGCTTCGACCATCTCAACACTAACAGATCATTCCTTTGCTTTTCTTTTTAAAATCACATATTTGAAGATTAAAAAATTAACTCTTTGGTGGCAGCCTTTTGTGTTTTATGCTTTGTGCTTTTGATCCTCTATCCTGGGTAGAACAAGAAGTAGGCACGCTATGTGCATTTGCTCAGTATCTGCTTGTCCAGCTACAAAGATGCACAAAGTTTGTGCAGTGGATCAGATTTAACGGATATATCTGTGGGGGAGCTGTCTGCTTCCTGTTTGTTAACCTTCCACATTAATCTGTTTACATTATTTAAATCAGCCAAGTACCATTGCATCAGGTCGCATTTCCAGTTATTCTTGCTATGTGTTTTGTGCCATAGTTGTTATCAAAGTGTAGAGTATAAACAAATTGTTTGGTAAATGCTTTCTGAAACTACCACACACACACACAAATTGTTCATCTGTGTGGAATCAGATGCTCATTTACCTTCTGAGAGTTTCTGAGCACAGGTTCAGTGCCCATGATAGAGCGATGAAGAGAGAAGTAGCTATTTGGTAGAGGGCTGGGAAGGGGAGTTACAAGCCTCCTTGTGCCAAGTATCCACTGACAGGGAATCAGGTCATGCCCACCACCAGGCCACAGGGCAGGTGATGGCTGAGTTCTTCCACCTGCAGATGCTGGAATGATGAGGGAATGACTGAGGGTCCATACCCACGATACAGCCAGAAGTGACTCAGCAGCCCAGCAGAGCAAGGACGCAGCTTGAGAGTTCCCAGCACCCTGGTGGACAGGCATTTCCTCCAGATGTCTCTAGTCACCTGCACAGGGACAGACATGCCCACCACCAGGCCACAGGGCAGGTGATGGCTGAGTTCTTCCACCTGCAGATGCTGGAATGATGAGGGAATGACTGAGGGTCCATACCCACGATACAGCCAGAAGTGACTCAGCAGCCCAGCAGAGCAAGGACGCAGCTTGAGAGTTCCCAGCACCCTGGTGGACAGGCATTTCCTCCAGATGTCTCTAGTCACCTGCACAGGGACAGACAGAGCCCCAGTGCCAAGTGTCCATGTGCATGATCACACACCCAAGTATCTGCTTGACAGAGATCAGGCAACCTGTGACTAAGGCATCCCTCAGACAACAGATTCAGGAGATATATTTTGTGCCTGAAATGGGACCAAACCTCCTCCAGCTTACACCTTAATAAAGATGCCTTTCCAAGACTTTACAGACCACACAGTGATTGCTGCTGCAGAACGGGTGGCGGAGACACATTGTGTCCAGTGTCCCCTGTCCACCAGCAACACTGGACAGGCATTAGGCCTCTGAGCATCTGTCAGGAGGGAAAAAATGGAAGCAGCAACCATCAAGACTCTCTAGCCCAAACCAGTAAAAAAAAAAAAAAAAAAAAACAAGAACAACCTTCTTACTGTAGTCTGCAGAACGGGTGGCGGAGACACATTGTGTCCAGTGTCCCCTGTCCACCAGCAACACTGGACAGGCATTAGGCCTCTGAGCATCTGTCAGGAGGGAAAAAATGGAAGCAGCAACCATCAAGACTCTCTAGCCCAAACCAGTAAAAAAAAAAAAAAAAAAAAACAAGAACAACCTTCTTACTGTAGCCACTTACTAAGGGAAAATCTTACATTACCATTCCTTCATAATGCTTAATGCTATTGCATGTGAGTTTTCTACACTTTGCTTTCACTATTTAACACCGCTTCAGTATAAAACTGAGTCAAATTCTTGACATTCGTTAGCGCACAGAAATTCATTTATCTCTGTCCCCTTTTTGCTTCAGGAACCAACCTTGCATTGCAAAGAAACTGTACACAGAGCCCATAAAGACCCACCGATAGAGTGATAGATCTTTTTTAAACACTGGGGCATTACAGGATTTTATGAAGCAGTAAAACTTTCTCCAGGCATGAGAAGTACAGGCTGACAGAGACCATTTTATCTATTAGGCATTAAAGTATAAGTGCCACATCGGACAAGCATAATAGAAGAGAAAAAAATAATAATTTCAGGAAAGGCGCCCAAGTCCTCAAGCAAAAGGGATCAGGCCAGGAGGTACCTAACGATCTTCAAGAAACCCAGGAAAGGGCAAAGGCTGCACGGAGCCTGAGTTTTCAATCAGAGGAGCTTTTGCTGCCACTCTGCCCTCCAACTCATTACAAAAGGCAGAAAATTGAAGCAATTCCAGAGAGGCTTTTTTGAAGTAAATAGTTTAGGTGCTAAGAGAGAGAGGATCCTATTTTCTTATCTCATCCTGCCTCATTCTCCCCATCACTTTAGCAACTATGTATGTAACTCGATTTTCCACAAATATTTATCGAGCACCTGCTGTATATAAAACAAGGCATTGTGTGCTGGGGAGGTAATAGCCAGGTCTCTGCCCTCATGGATCATACATTCTTGTTTTAAAACTTCATTTTTTTGAAGTATAGCCAATTAACAATGCTATGATAGTTTCAGGTGGACAGCAAAGGGACTTAGCCATATATATACATGTATCCTCCCCCAAATTTCCCTCCCATCCAGGCTGCCACATAATATTGAGCCAAGTTTCCTGTGCTGTAACAAAGAGTAGGTCCTTGTTGGTTATCCATTTTAAATACAGCAATGTGTACATGGCGAATCCCAAACTACCTCATTCTCCCTTACCCCCTTCCTTGCCCCTAGCAACCAAATGTTTATTCTCTAATACATTCTTATGGGGGAAGAAGTTCTATACTAACTAAACCAAACAAACCAGTTGATTTCAGATGAGCATTTAAGAACTATGAAAGTTGTAGGATGCTTGGGGCTGGTGCACAGAGATGATCCAGAGAGATGGTAGGGGATGGGAGGAGGGAGGGGGGGTTCAGGATTGTGAGCTCATGTACGCCCGTGGCAGATACATGTCAATGTATGGCAAAACCAATACAGTATTGTAAAGTAAAATAAAGTAAAAATAGAATTTAAAAAAAAATAATAATAATAACAATGTTGACTTTAAAAAAAAGAACTATGAAAGAAACAAAGGAGATTCTATAGAATATTGAGGAATGATGGGAGAGAAAAGTTTAGACTGTGTGATCAGAGAAGAAATCTAAGAAGTAACTATATTACAGATTTTCCTGGAGCCCTTGGTTCCTTCTTGTCATAAGAATCTCATTTCTGAAAGGAATCTCCAGATATCTTTAATTCATTCTAATCAATTTTAAAATACTTTATTTATTTTTATGTATTTTCATTTTTATGTATTTGACTGTGCTGGGTCTTAGTTGCAGCATGTGGTACCTAGTTCCCTGACCAGGGATCAAACCCCTGTATTGAGAGGGCAGAGTTTTAGCTGCTGGACTACCAGGGAAGTCCCCTTCAATTCATTCTAATTCTCTTTCTTTAAATAGTTTGGCTCATAAATCTTTCTTGTGGAAGGATGTCTGTTCTATTTTAAAGGAAGCAGATTCCAAATATCATTTTATACTATTCTAGGGCTCTAAGTGTCTTTAGTCGTGACGTTTTTACTTTGATCCAATTTCCTCATTGCCTAATTTAAACATCTATCTGGGTTTACCAGTTTTAGTAGGGGACCTAAAAACTGCTATTATCTCAGTAACAAGACTTCTTCAAATATTTATTTAAACTTTAGATATTGTTACTATTTTCCAAGCTTTGGTTTTGCTCAAGTGACCTCTTTTGAGACATCTCAAGTACCCCATCTTAGCGTGTGAGTGCTCCATTTGGGGAACATAGTAGGATTCTTGATCCAAACTGAAAGCTCAGCAACTTGGAGATGGACTCAAATCACTGCCTAATCCAAGGATGCAGATTATATTCAGGGCCATCTGTAACAGAACCATTCTCTATGCTTCATTTAGTCTGTGTGCCTCCCTCGATACGACACCAAGATTTTTTTTTCATTAATTTTTATTGGAGACAGTTGCTTTACCATGCTGTGTTAGTGTCTGCTCTACAGCAAAGTGAGTCAGCTATACACAGAGACATACCCCCTCTTTTATAGCACAGAGAACTCTATCCAATGCTCTCTGATGACCTAAATGGAAAGGGAATCCAAAAGTGGGGGATATATGATACTAGCCGGCTTCCCTGGTGGCTCAGTGGTAAAGAATCCTCCTGCCAGTGCGGGAAATGTGATTTCAATCCCTGGTAGAGAAGAGCCCCTGGAGAAGGAAATGGCAACCCACTCCGGTATTCTTGACTGGGAAACCCCATGGACAGAGGAGCCTGGTGGACTACAGTCCATGGGGTCTCAAAAGAGTCAGACATGACTTAGCAACTAAACAACAACAGCAAGTGACTAAACAACAGTTATACTAACAGATTGAAGTTCGAGTTGGGGAAGTGATTCCCTAAGACCTGCTTCATTTCATGTCACTGTTCAAAATTCAGTGGCCTCTTCTCGCCTAAGATATTAGGTTCCCCTGACCTCCAAATGGCCATGAGGCTAGTCTTAATCATAGAGCTTGCTTCACATACAGAGCTGTGTCTCCACTTAGAGACACAGCTCATTTCTCAGACCCTTTTTAATCCTGTATCTCTCAATCTATACTCTACCATGAAGTCACTCTTGTTTGTTTCAGACTGTATTTTCCTTTGTCTTTCTGAGGTCCTATTGTGATTATTACCCAAATCCACTTTTAGAACATTTCATGTATAACAATATAAATTCTTCTACAGAATAGAATTTATGAAGATCCAGATGATATACAAACACCATACATATAACTATATATGAAATACACCAAAATCCAAGTTGAGATAGTAATACATGGAATTTTCCTGGTAGTCCAGTGGTTAAAAATCTGCCTTCCAATGCAGGAGATGCAGGTTAAGACCCTCATCAGGAAACTAAGATCCCACATGCTGCAGGTTGACTAAGCCCACCGCACCACGCACACACGAGGAAGTTGCAGCTAAGACCCAACACATCCAAAAATAAAAATAAACTATTTAATAATAATAATAAGACTTAACTGCTGCTGCTGCTAAGTCACTTCAGTCGTGTCTGACTCTGTGTGACCCCATAGATGGCAGCCCACCAGGCTCCGCTGTCCCTGGGATTCTCCAGGCAAGAACACTGGAGTGGGTTGCCATTTCCTTTTTCAATACATGAAAGTGAAAAGTGAAAGTGAAGTTGCTCAGTTGTGTCCGACTCCCAGCAACCCCATGGACGGCAGCCCACCAGGCTCCCCCATCCATGGGATTTTCTAGGCAAGCGTACTGGAGTGGGGTGCCATTGCCTTCTCCAAATACGTAACTATATTACTATATATTATATTATGCATTATGTATGAGATGCTGCACATTATGTATAACTAATATTCTCCTTGGTACAATCTGTGACCTATGATATGTAGTCACCAAATCCTTATTGAATAATAAAGATTTTCAATTTGTAAAACAAAAATGACATAGATACAGAGAACAAACAGGTGGTTGCCAGAGGGGAAGAAGTTGGGGAGGGGGCGATAACAGGTGAAGGAGATTGAAGCTCAGAGTTCCGGTTGCAAAACAAGTCAGCCATGAGGATACAAGGCAGCATTAAGACGGGTGATCAGGTATTTCCCTGGCAGTCCAGTGGCCGAGACTCCAGCTCCCAATGCAGGGAGCCCAGGTTCGATCCCTGGTCAGGGAACTAGATCACACATGCCACAACTAAGACCCAGTGCAACCAAATAAATAATTACTTTTTAATGTATGATTACTAGAATTGTAAGAACTTAATATGGGGACAGCTGGTTACTAGAAATGGTGATCATTTCATGAAGCATGCAAATGTCAAACTATTATGTCATACACCTGAAACTCAATAATAATGTTCACGCCTGCTCAGCCTCGTAGTCATGTTTGACTCTTCGTGACTCCATGGACTGCAACCCACCTGGCTCCTCTGTCCATGAGATTCTCTATGGAAGAATACTGGAGTATGTTGCCATTTCCTCCTGCAGGGGATCTTTCCAACCCAGGGATCAAACCTGCATCTCCTGCATTGCAGGCAGATTCTTTACCACTGAGCCACTGGGAAATAATACTGTATGTCAATTATATTTCATAAAAAAATATTTACACTGTCACACCTTATTCTGATACCCTCAGTTCAGTTCGGTTCGGTTGCTTGGTCGTGTCTGACTCTGTGACCCTGTGGACTACAGTACGCTAGGCCTCCCTGTCCATACCCAGAGCCTAATCAAACTCATGTCCATAGCTTTGCATTGGTGATGTCACCCAACCATCTCATCCTCTGTCATCCCCTTCTCCTCCAACCTGCAACCTTCCCCAGCATCAGGATCTTTTCCAGTGAGTCAGTTCTTCACATCAGGTAGCCAAAGTATTGGAGTTTCAGCTTCAGCATCAGTCCTTCCAATGAATATTCAGGACTGATTTCATTTAGGATGGAACTGGTTGGATCTCCTTCCAGTCCAAGGGACTCTCAAGAGTCTTCTCCAACACCACAGTTCAAAAGCATCAGTTCTTTGTCACTCAGCTTTCTTTATAGTCCAACTCTCACATGATACTCTAGTTTGGGTTTAAATAAACGGGCACAAATTTCACAGAAGACGTTTTTTCTGCTTGAAAGTTGTTTTCACATAAACTCATTTGTAAAGATTATACAAGAAAATATATTTTCATTCATGTTTATTGGAAAAAATATATTACTTAGTGTTTGTATCTTATATCTTCTGGAAAAAATATAATAGTACCAGAAATATAGCCTAGTCTTATGATAAAAAAGTATTTGATAAATGTCAATGGTATGAAACCAGAGGTCACCAAATTAAATACATAACTACATGACTCCCACCTGTCCCAGACTCTGGCTGGACATATAAAACTAGGGTGTTAGTCATAATGTTGGAGGCAGTGTGAGTGGGTCATTTGCCCCCATGGGAAACCATCTCCCTCCCAGCAGGATGCTTTGGTTACATTGGTGCCAGTTGGTGGGCAACAACGTGACCATCCTCTAGCATAAACTTTTGTTTTCCTAACACTCTTGCTGATCCTCATCTCATTTAGTTGCTGTATTCATCATGGTGTAGTCAAACACACCGGGGAATTCTAAATGGTGTGTAAAGAGAGCATCTGTCCACTGCCGGATGGGCACATCTGCACCCATTAATTTTTCATCATTTCCTCAAATCAGAGGTCAGATGTTCACAATGTGCTAATGTCCTGGCATCTCTTCATGCCTCTAAGGCACATCTTGCAATTGTAAGAAAATGACGTAGCTCCGGCAGAGAACGTGGAGAGCTGCAGAGAGCCTGCCTCCCACTTTCAATGGGAAAAAACCCTCTAATTAAAAAAAACTGTATTTTCAAAGAGGATGGAGACAAGGAGTCAGTTTGCTGCTTATTAAACATAGAGTAATCATCTTTGTTATTTCCTATATGCTTGTTTAGAACAGAAAGAAAGAAAGTGAAGTTGCTCAGTCGTATCCAGCTCTTTGCAGCCCCATGGACAGTAACCTGCACCAGGCTCCTCCATCCATGGACTGGAATGGTTTGCCATTTCCTTCTCCAGGGAATCTTCCTGACCCAGGAATCGAACCCAGGTCTCCTGCATTGTGGGCAGACGCTTTACCCTCTGAGCCACCAGGGAAGCCCAGAAATGCCTTACCAATTATTATCTTTTTCCCTCTATGTATTTCTTATATTTTATGTTTACATCATTTTTCTTTTTTTTTTTCTGAAAAAGGAAGACAGTGATCTGGTGCTTTCAGACACCTTCTCTTAGCCACTCTATTTGCTGAAGATTTCTGATCCCTTCCCTTTCATTCTGCTATTTGGGGTTGGGTAAAAGGAAGGAAAACAATTTGCAGCAAGACCGATAATCATGACCTTTGTACGTGGGTGGCAGGAATTAAAGTCTTCAATGAGCTGACAAACATTTGCTGTCGGGGAGAAGAACCCTTATGCAAATATTACCTTCATATATAGAAGCAAACTGTTCTCAGGAACATTGCCTTGGTTAATTACCAATCTCATGGTGTGTTAAATATCTAAAAATAACTATTGATTGTCCTTCTCTGCAAAGAGTTGAAATCACAGCAGGAGGACCACGGAGAGAAGAGATGTTTTTAAAACTTGGATGACTTCCCAGGATTTTTTTTTTTTTTTTTGGCTTCTCACTTTCCAAAAATACAAGGTAACTTCGGAGATTTCCCAAGCTGTCAGAAGGTTTGGAGAGCGCGTGTCGGCATGCTCATTGCCCTCTTAGGAAACAGGCTCTCTGGTTTTCTTCCCAGCCTTGCAGTCCATGTAAGCATTTGCTAACAGCAGGTCAGCTGTTCCAACTTCACAGTGGCTATCAACATAGACCTTGTTATCAAGGGTAAGAAAATGCTTTTATTCAAGCCTGGTTTTCTTGAAGTCTCCCATTTGTTAGCAACCATAGCCGGCACTGCTTTTGCGAATGTATTGTATCCAACAACCTTCCTTCCTTATATAAAATTGCCTGGCTCCATTCCAGGATGTTCTCAATGACTAGACCATTGCCAACGGCTGGCACTGGCACCCTCAAGGTAATTATCTGGTGGACATAGTCAGCATAGCACTTTTCTTTATTATTAAAAACAAAAAAAGTGTAGTTTGGCATCCTGGCGTCCATGGAAGAGTTTTGAGTACTTGCCCTCCTACTCTTTATTGATCAACTTCTACGGACTTTCAGCTATTTTCCAGGGAGCTAACCTTGATCCAGGTATTAGAGGATGCCAAAGGAACCCTAAGGGTGGCATTTTAGATAGGCACAGCACTCTAAAGTGTATAAGACATTTGTATAGATGTTGTATTTTCCTTCCAGCCACAGATTAGAGTATTAGGACAGCAACAATCTGGGTAATGGGACGTGTACTCGTTCAGTTTGTTTTAAACAGGGAAGGAGGCTAATATTTAACACTGCACTTGGACTAAGCATTGTGTTAAATTTATATACATGATATATAAATACATACATATATGTTTATTATGTACATACAAAATGAATATGTTTATTATGTACGTGCAATATATTATATGTATATATGCACATATATCTGGGCTTTCCAGGTGGTGCTAGTGGTAAAGAACTTTCCTGCCAATGCAGGAGATGTAAGAGACACCAGTTCGATCGATCCTTAGGTTGGGAAGATCCCCTGGAGGAGGGTGTGGTAATCCACTCCAGTATTCTTGCCTGGAGAATCTCATGGACAGAGGTGCCTAGTGGGCTACAGTCGGGTTGCAAAGAGTCAGACATGACTGAAGCAACTTTGCATGCATGCATGCACATAGATTTATTATATGTATAAATTCACACATAAATTTATTTACTGTATATTTATATATATATATATATTCTAATTTCTACTCCCAACAACCTTTCAAGACAAATTTTACTTAAAATCAAATCAAATGATGTAACTTATCCCACATCCAAGCCAGCTCAAACACCTGTGCTCCCTCCACTAAATCATATAGACTAACATTTGTAACAAATATTTTTTGCAGGAACAAAAATAAGAGTTGCTGCCACAGGATATTGGTATTTCAGTGTTCCTCCCATGTAGCAACGACTTCCCTGGTGACTTAACTAGTAAAGCGTCTACCTACAATGCTGGAGACAGGTTCGTTCAATCCCTGGGTTGGGAAGATACCCTGGAGAAGGGAATGGCTGCCCACTCCAGTATTCTTGCCTGCAGAATCCCATGGACAGAGGAGCCTGGTGGGCTCCAGTCCATGAGGTCGCACAGAGTCAGACACGACTGAGCAACTTCACTTTCCCTTTTTCCATGTATCGATGTTTCTGAGCTCAGCAGTAGGGACAGTCAGGTGGGGACTGACTGCTGGGTCCTTAGCCCAGACTCTGATTCTCAGTTGCATTATATGATCAAGTGCAAATGAGATCCCTGTCCTGATCTCTGTAAAGCAAGTGCAGAGAAAGAGAGCGAGCCAGGCAATCAGACCAAAAAAAAAACAGGAAATGTATTAGAGGGAAAAGAGAGGGTGACTGGCACCAGGGTCCTCCCTTTCCACCAGAGAAAATTCTCTGAAGGGAGGGTTAATTTTTAGCCTGTAGTTGAGTCCTGTGGTCACGTAGCCGGCAGTCTGGAATCTGGTGGTCTTGTAGCTTTGAGAAGGTAGGCAGCAGTGAGAAAGCAGAATGTTGTTTGGGCAGTTCGGTCAGTCTCAAGGATCACTGTGATTTTATTCTTTGTTTGTGAGGTCAACATAATGAGCCATCTTAACAAAGAGACCCCACGTGGGCCCTCGCAATCTCCACGGCCAACTTCCTGTGCTCTGTGGGTTAGTTCAAGTTCCTGACCTCCACATGAGACCAGGCAGCTTGTGTCAGACAATGGTTCAGAGAACTCGAAGAAGATTCTGTTGGGTAGGGTCTGACCAATGATGAATAATAGATAGCTCTACATATGAATCCTTTCTCTTCTCTTCAGTCCCATAAGCTCTAATTTCTAGAAGCAGACACTTGTCTAATTTGGGGATGAATTAGTTGTGCTCTGTTTACTAATTTTGGTACCTCCCTGGTGGCTTAGAGAGTCAAGTGCCTACAGTGTGGGAGAGCTGGCACTGATTTACACAGAAAAGAACTGTGTAGGCTACGAAGTAAGTTTATACTGGTATAAAGGATGCACAGATGAAAAGTAGCTTCCAAACTGTCAGAAAACAGGCACCCATTTAGACCCTAGTGGGACTGTAGATAGTAAGATCATCGGACAGGCGTCTCCGCAGTGTGTGCCCAACTCCCTAAAAAGTTCTTATCATTTTCCCCAGGAAAATAGCCTCTAAGAACATGTTAAAGGAAGCAGGTTTATAAAAGTCAATTTATGAATTCTGTTGGCCATCACACGTCAACATTCTGTGTTCATAACAAATTGTGGAGGGTTTTTTTTTTTTGAAATATAATTGCTTTACAATGTGTCAGCTTCTGCTGTACAACCTAAATCGGCTATATGTGTACACACACCCCACCTTCTTGAACCTCCCTTCCAGCACCCCCCATCTCACCCCTCTAGGTCATCACAGAGCACTGAATTGAGCTCCCTGGGCCATACAGCAGCTTCCTACTAGCCTGCTATTTCACACATGGTAGTGTATATATGCCAATCCTAATCTCTCAATTCATCCCATCCTCCTCTCTCTGCCCTGTGTCCACATGTCCGTTTGCTATGTTCCAAACTGTAGAGTTTTTAAATACTTTATTGTAATATCACATCAATGTACACTGAACAGTATATATTTAAAGTGTGCAGCTAAATGAATTTTAATGTTTTCATGTGTGAGTCAATCAGATAAATCAGGACACTGAATATTTCCGTCACCTCCTAAAGTTCTCTCATGCCCCTTGGAAATCCATCCCTCCCTTTGTTCTTGTCCTTAAGCAACTGTAGTTACTCTAGGGTATTTTATAGAATTTTACGTAAAGGGAATCATATGGCATATATTATTTTGTGTGTGGATTCTTTCAGTCCACACAGTGATTTTGAGATTCATTCGTGTTCTTATATGTCCCAGTAGTTCTCTCCTTTTTGTTGCTAAGTAATATCTCAGTATATGTATATACTGCAGTTTGTGTATTCATTGGCCTGTTGATGGACACTTGGGTTATTTTCAGTTTGGAGTATTACTAAAGCTGCTATGAATATTTGATACATGTAAGTCTTTATATGGAGAGATGTTTCATTTATCTTGGGTAAATATCTAAGGGGTAGGATGGCTGTATTATGTGGTGTGTGTGTGTGCATGCTAAATCACTTCAGTCGTGTCCAACTCTATGCGACCCCATGGACTGTAACCCACCAGACTCCTCTGTCCATGGGTTGTCCAAGCAAGAATAATGGAGTGGGTAGCCCTTCCCTTCTCCAGGGGGTCTTCCAGATCCAAGGATCAAGCCACATCTCTTACATCTCCTGCATTGGCAGGTGGGTACTTTACCACTAGCATCACCTGGGAAGCCCATGGTGTATGTTTAATTCATTAAGAGAAAATTCTCACAATATCTGAGCAAAAAATAATAGTTAAGCAAATTAATGTTGCTGTCTCCAGATGGACCACTATGTGAACATTTATAATTAAAAGTGACTTCAGCATTGGGAGATTGTGTACACCTATGGCTGATTCATGTCAATGTATGGCAAAACCATTACAGTATTGTAAAATAGAATAAAGTTTCAAATTAATTTTAAAAAGTGATGATTCTGAGGAATATTATAAACATGAGAAAATATCACAATATATTGTTAACTGAAAAAAAAACAATTTTAAACTCTCAAATAGGAAGTATGATCCTTAGAAAAATGATTTGCAATATGTATAATAATGTCAATAATGATCATCTACAAGGGTAATTTTCATATTTTCCAGCTTTCTTTTCCAAATATTCTAATACAGAAGTGGCTTATCAGAGGGAAAGTGAACATATATACATATATATATATATACACATATATATATTCTTTTTTAGTCTTCCCAGAGGCACATCTGTCCTCTGAAGAAAAGAGTTTTCCCGCAAAGAACTCGGGAAAAATATAATAGAGCAGAATAAGTGTTTTAAAAATAGTATCTCAGTTAATTTGCTCCTATCCAAAAGGTAGATGACCCACTATGAACAGAAACATAAATAATAGGCCTTAACTTCTTTCTGGACCAAGACTTAGAATGAATAAATAAATATATTCATAAGTGTGTCTACCATTTTACTGTTTACCAAGTGTTTTTCACATATATCAACTCTGGTTAATCCTTACAACCACCCTTAAGTGGTCCCAGAGGAATGTATTGCTGGAGTAAAGCTATAAATTGTGTGTTTAAAATTTTCCAGCAGAGAAAGCTCCCTCTTCAAGTGTTTTATTCAAAAGTATAAACCTTTTAAAGAATCACTGTATCCTAGGCTGAGTGTGCACAGATGCTTGAGAGAAAGCATCACGGTGTGTGCTAGTGACAGGATTGTTCTGAGATGCCTTTGTGTTGCTATGAGTAGTGGCAGAGGTGGAAGCAGGGATGTAGGCTCTGGTCTCTCCGTGTCTATAAATAAGCACGTAGGGAGATCCCTACATAGAAGATGAAGGATGCTTTTCTTTGTATGCCTTCTTTTCCCCTTCAGTCCACCGTCTCCTGCTCTCCATCTCCTGTAGAGTTTACTCAATGAATGATGAGTGGTCCCAACTCTAAAACCAAAATTAGGTAAATCCAGGCCGGTGCCATGAGGGTTTGGTGGTATTTAGATCCCATAATGAATGCTCTCTCAAGGTCCCCACTCTGACCTTCCTTCAGATAGAGGCTTCTCCAGGAACTTTTCATTGGACGTGAAACATACAGACTCACCAGAGATGTAGAACTCAGCACAGATGGAGCCATGGACAAACCTTGCACACACACACAATTTCCCTTCTCCAAAATTTCTAATCTCTTATTACTTCACCTCTTTATTTTTATAGCATTTATACAATTTATTTAACTTACTTTATCTGCACTTACAATATGATCTGATACAAAACACTCAACACCCAAATCATAAGCCGCCTCGAATGTCTCCTCTCAGTCATCTCTGCATTGCTTGTAGAGCTCAGCATAGTGGCTTTGCACCTGGTAAGTATTCAATACATTCAATATATTGAAATGAGTTCGTTTCATTGAGTCATAGTCCATTTTACAAAATGCTAACAGATGAATGCACCTTAACACGTGGCTCTCTTCAAACCTTTTCTGGCCTCATGATCTTTATAAAGCTCCAACGGTCACCTAAGGCCAGTCTCTCTGGTGCCAGCCCAGAATGCACAGTGGACGTCCTGTTTGCTGTTCACTTTGCTCTGCATTGCCCCCCTCCAAATTCTTGCTGCTCCCACCCCAGCAAGAGAAATACCTGCTGAGGTCTCAGCACCTTTAGCATCATCGTCCTAGATGTGCTGTTTCCAGTTCTGCCATGCAGCTTCTCCAAACAGTATCAAGAACTAGGAAACATTACTTGCAAGCTAACAAGTTAGCCTGCCACATGTTCATGGATTTGCTGATAGAAAACCTAAGACTTGTGTCAAAGGCAAAGGACAGTTACTACTCATAGCAACAGCAAGTGTCAGAATATTAGCATTTTAGCATCGATGCTGGTTCTCTCAGGGACAAGAAGAGGGCCACATGAACCATTCACATCAGCAGGTCCCGTTCCAAAGAGGAACTTTGAGCTTAGGGCACTGGAGTCGTTGATAATGATCGGGAAGCAGGCATATACACCCTTTGCTCCAGAGAGAGACACTATCACTGTCTTCCAAGACTGTAAGTCAGTCTGTCCTTTGCTGGCGAGGGAAATACAACCTCTTTGTCTCCCAAGAATGTTTGCTTTGCAAGTCTGGATTTAAGGGCTTGCTTCCGAAATTATATGGAAATGTTTAAGCGACCCGTGGAGAATTGTTTCCCAACGATGTCCACCCCTCATTTCTTGGCCATCTCTGCTTCTGGTGAATTTGGCTGTTAGTATCCCCTGCCAGAGCTATTCTGATTAATCTGACCAACAGTGGCTGGAACAAAGTCCATTCAGTTTGTAACATATAGCATTTAATAAAATCTACTATGAAGAGATCTCCAAGCAGGATAATGTCAACCTGTGGTATTAATCTCAACTATTCCTCTCAGGATCCCAGATCCAGGCAGCTGAACCCACCACATAAGCCATCAGGGTCTACTTTAGAAGGTCACTTGGGACATCCAGTCCCAGCAGGATGTATTAGCATTTGCCCAGACTCTGTGCCTTGGCCCATAAGAAGGAAGACTAGCAGCCAGTGGACTGGAGCTCATTGATTACTTTCTAGAGTAAAGTCTGCATCACTGATGACATCAGCCTACGTGAGAGACAGATTTCTTACCACTGTTTCTAACTGCATGGCACCCGTCATATGGATGACTATGTTATATGGATCAGTGTCTACAGAGTGAGCATATACAATGACTGTTATGCATCCAAGACGTCTCCCCCACCAATAACTAAGAGTAGCTTTATTTCAGAGACGTATTGTAATCATCTGAGGGCTATGTGATTTATTGTTGGTATTTCCTTAAATACCTGAGGATCTCTTATGAACATCTATAAAGTACAAGTCACCATATTTTTAGAGAGAGACAAGTTAATGAATGTCAGGCTTTCTCGCAATACAGCCGTGAAGGCACACACAGTACTGCTTGAAGGAATTTATCTTGTTAGGGCCTGCCAGGTAGAACCCACGTCAGTCTATGGCAGAGGTTGGCAGAGCCTTTAGTCTGGCCTCCTCGTCAGATGGAAGGTCTTAGGTTTTGCAGCTCAGTTTGAATAATTGTTTTGGGCTTCCAAAGTACAGTTCATCCAATCTGTTATGTTTATCACACCATACACTGGGTTGTATTTGCCTGCCTCGCAGAATGGCCAAGAATGGGGTAGGGAAGAGATCAGAAGGTGATGACAGGTAGACACTGGGACCATCCCCTGTTACTTGTCAGCAGGTTGGCAGGAAAGAAAAAGTGTTAGTTGCTCAGTCGTGTCTGACTCTTTGTAGCCCCATGGACTGTAGCCCACCAGGCTTCTTGGTCCATGGGATTTCCTAGGCAAGAGTAGGGGAGTGGGTTGCCATTTCCTCCTCTGGGTCAAGAGGGGATATGATCTAATCATGGTTAGGACTGGTCAGGAATGGTAGACCCAACACTGGGTTAAATTTGAGGTACTTGCAATCGCTTGGGAGAGATGCAATAGGGCATTTTTTGGAGAAAATCTCCAAAAGTAACTCTGGAAGACAGATCATTAATATCTGAGGGCTACCACATCTCTCAGGATCTAACGTGTCCCCTCCCCCTGCGGCTGTTGTCCTCACTCCACGGCCACAAATGTGGGCTGGTCCCCATTTGCACTCAGAACTTATGTCTGGGAGAGTCGAGTGCAAGAGGGAAAAGTGAATTTTTATAAATCTCATAGAGACTCATTATGCCGTAAATTTTGGCCCAAAAGGGCCTCCATTAGGGATTCTGCAAGCAGTACAGCCAATCAGGAGATAATTCATTATCTATAAAGTTCTTAAACCCTGTCAGTCAAACAAGAGACTCCAAAACCTGAACCAGAATTAAGTTTCAGTCTCCTAGGACCCCTTTAGGCTGGTCTGTCATTCAGCGTACGTGCCAGCGGGGCTGACCCGGGGCTGTCATTAGAAAAAATGAAAAATGTCATGCCCAAGAAGAGTCACAGAGGGGACTCGCTGGCAGCTCAGTGGTTAAGAATCTGCCTGCCAATGCAGGGGGCATGACTTTGATCATTGCCACAACTACTGAGCCCATGTGCCCTAGTGCCCACGCTCCACAAGATAGGCCACCGCAATGAGAAGCCCGCACATTGCAATGAAGAGTAACCCCCACTCATTGCAACTAGAGAAAACCTGTGCGTAGCAACAAAGACCCAGCGCAGCCAAAAGTTAATTTAAAAAGAACAGGGAGGAATTCCAGAGTTACAGAACTGGTCTGCATTATTTTCTACCCCTTTCATCTTAAGGATAGGAAGCAGTTAAGAGAAGATGATCTCTCTCTGGGGAGACCTCATTCAAGGACCAAACTATCTCACTAAAGTGTAGGGTAGATTAAGGAGATAGAGTCAGAACTCTTTTTCAGGCAAGTTTTGAGGAGCCATACCATGCTGGATAATAGCAGGTGCATGTGTATAACAAGGAATATGGGAAGTCCATCAAATATCCCTTCTGTACCACTGTTGAGTGGTTGTTGCGATACAGTGTGGAACACTGCACCACATTTTCAGTCTGAGAATGATCTGGAAAGCTGAAAACATGGCACAGTTGGTTGATGCTGAAGTAACAGTAGTTCTAGACCCTGAAATTTAAATCTTTATAACTAGGCTCAAAAACATCTTTATTAATCAAAATAGGAATCGTTACAATCAACATATTTTTGCCAATGAGAAGTAAGTCGGTATATTCCTGTAGCAAAACAAAACAAAACAAAACATGCTTTGGAATTCAATGATCTCTTGGAAAACATTTTCTGCCTCTTGCTGGTTGAAAGTGTTTTCCCTGCAAAAGTTGTCAAGATGCTTGAAGAAGTGGTAGTTGGTGATCAGGTGAATGCGGCAGATGAGGCAAATCTTTGTAGCCTAATTCATTCAACTTTTGAAGTGTTGGTTGTGCAACATGCAGTCGTGTGTAGTTGCAGAGAAGAACTGGCCCCTTTCTAACCAGTGCCAGCTGCAGGTGCTGTGGTTTTTGGAGCACTCATCGATTTGATGAGCATACTTCTCAGATGGAATGTTTTCACTGGGATTCAGAAAGCTGTAGCAGCAGCAGACTATCAAACAAGGACCGTGACAGTTATTTTGGGGGTGCAAGTTTGGCTTTGGGAAGTGCTTTGGAGCTTCTTCTCAGTCCAGTCACTGAGTATGATTGTCACTGGTTGTCATTTAAAATCCACTTTTTGTCTCATGTCACAATCCAATTGAGAAAGGGTCCCTTGTTGCATAGAGTAAGAGAAGACGACACTTCAAATTTTTTTTTTAATTTGTGGTCAATTTATGAGTCACTCACTTATTGAGCTTTCTCCTGTTTCCAGTTTGCTTCAAATGCCAAACAACCATATACTGATCGATACTGAGTTCTTGGGAAACTTCTTGTATAGTTTTAAGAGGATCAGTTTCAATGATGTTCTCAGTGGGTCATTGTCAACTTCCAATGGCTGGCCAATACACTTTTCATCTTCAAGGTTTTCGTCTCCTTTGCATAACTTTTTAAACTGCCGTTGCACTGTACATTCACTAGCCATTCCTAGGCCAAATGCATCATTGATGTTTCAAGTTGTCTCTGCTGCTTTGTGATCCATTTTGAACTCAAATTTAAAAAATCACGCGAATTTACTTTTTTGTCTAACATCATAGCCACAGTCTAAAATGCATATAAAATAAACAACAGGCAATAAATCATTAGTAGAAAACACAAACTGAGAAATTGCACTTTATAATGATGTATAACATGACCACATTTATTTAAGTATGTATTCCAATACCAACTGGCAAATTTCAACAATGCAGAAAAGCAATTATTTTTGCACCAGTCTGTTTTTAAAGTCCACATAGCATGGCCAGAGTTGGCTGATTGGACTGGCATACAACATGGCCACCAGCATCAGAGCATAAAGCCTTTGGTGCCCAGTCTCTGATGATGGAACCAGGCAGATGTGTGGATCTGTGGAGTTCAGGCTTCAGGAGCAGCTAGATTACAGTTGGTCTTATCAGAAAACAGACTTACCATGGACATCTTTGTGAGTGACACAGATGGTTCAATCAGCAACTCCCAAAGTGCCTTTAATCTGCTTCAAAATGCACCTTTAATTTGGCCCAAAGTATGTCTTTAATCTGCTTGCCTTTGGTTTTCTCACAGACCAAACAGCCAGACTATTGGCAGCAGCTCAAGAATCAGTGAAAAATAAAACAAAGTTTAGGAAGGCTGGTTTTGGCCAGAGCTATGAGAACAATCCGTCTGCTGATTGGCACAACCACATCCCTCTTCACAGCTACATAGCTGACTCAGCAGCACAGTGCATGTCATCAAACAGCCGTTTGGCCAAACTGTCTGATAACCAGGTCCCAGCATCCAAGAGAACCTCTGGAAATCAAGAGTTCCACTGAGCCAGTGACTGCCACAGGCTGGAGTTTAGGATGAAGTTCCCCCCAAGTGGACTCAGTTCATTTCAGCTCAGTCTTGTCCAACTCTTTGAGACCCCATGGACTGTAGCATGCCAGGCCTCCCTGTCTATCACCAACTCCTAGAGTTTACCCAAACTCATGTCCATTGAGTAGGTGATGCCAACCAATCACCTCATCCTCTGTCATCCCCTTCTCCTCCTGCCTTCAATATTTCCCAGCATCAGGGTCTTTTCAAATGAGTTAGTTCTTCGCATCAGGTGGCCACAATACTGGAGTTTTAGCTTCAACATCAGTCCTTCCAATGAACACTCAGGATGGATTTCCTTTTGGATGGACTGGTTGGATCTCCTTGCAGTCCAAGGGACTCTCAAGAGTCTTCTCCAACATCACAGTTCAAAAGCATCAATTCTTCAGTGCTCAGCTTTCTTTATAATCCAACTCTCACATCCATGCATGACTACTGGAAAAACCATAGCCTTGACTAGATGGACCTTTGTTGGCAAAGCAATATCTCTGCTTTTGAATATGCTATCTATGTTGGTCATAACTTTCCTTCCAAGGAGTAAGCATCTTTTAATTTCATGGCTGCAGTCACCATCTGCAGTGATCACTTTGTCAGAAAACTGAGATACTGCTGGAGGCACCCCCTCTGCATTGTTGAATATGCCATTTCCAATTGCAAAGCATCTTATTGGGCCCCTCCCACCTTGTCAGTCAAAAAGTAGAAATTAATCCACTCCAAAATAGAAATACCAGGCAATAGGCTCTATCAAATCCTCCATGAGTTCAGGGCTCAGTGTTGAGAAAAGCCCAAAAGCAAGCTAATAGCTGCTTTTCAAATGGGAGATAGGAAATCTAAAATCCCAATGAACACTTCCAGGTAGAGGCCAGCTCCCTTTGTCAGAGGTTCCAATTGGTAAAATCCTAAATCACAGGGACTTGTAGTTGAAAGCGGTCTTCAGAATTAAGGAGCCCAAAGGCATGGTTACTTCTTGACATGCAAAAATTTCTGATCAGAATAATCATGTATTGTATTTACATGCCAGAGGATTGAAGGCATTAATGCGTCGACTCTTCCTTTATGTCAGCTGTAGAAACAGCCTCAGTACATGGGATCTACCCAAGGCCCTACCCACAAGGTCATGTTGCCTTTCCTTTCCCACTAAGACCCATGGGTGGAATTCAGGTGCCCATCCCCTCACAAGATTGTGTAGGATGGAGACTTGGATGCCTGTATCCAAAAGAATCATAAAAGTTTAAGTCCCTTTCCTCCCAGAAGTTTCCAAGCATGCTTACTCTGGTATATATGACCTTTGATAGTCTTTGGGGACAGGATGACATCCATCCTATCTTTGACCATCTTCTTAAAGCAATGGAAATCAGAATAGCAGAGGAGGGAGGAATTAGGTGGCACCAATCACAAGATATGTTTACTTTCAGTGTTGAGCAATATGGTGCCTTCTGTGTCTCAACCAAATTAAATTCCAATATATTTTCATCTATCCAAAGCCTGTCTATTTCAGTTTGGGGAATTCTCCGACTCAGCAAACATAGGCACATTATTGTTTGCCTGGGACCACAAGGTTTATAGTTTTTTGTGGACTTGGCCTTGATTCGCACAATATTATAGCACCTTTTTAAAAAAATATATAGGCTATAAAGATTCATTAAATTGTTTCATTATTTATGGGTACTGCATAACTTTCTGCTTCTTAAGTAGATAAAATTGTTGTCCTTTTTATAGCACTTTTACTGAGATATAATTCACATGCCATAAAATTTATCTTTTTAAAGTATACAATTCAGTGGTTTTTCTTATTGTCATAGAGTTATGCAGCCATCAACACAATCAATTTTAAAACTTTTTTTTTCCTCTAAAAGCACTGTCATACTCGTTAGCAGTCACTACCCATTTACCACCATCCGCACCAGCATCGCCAACCACCCTCCTACTTTCTGTTTTTATGGATTTGACAGTTTGGGACATTTCCTATAAACAGAATTGTACAATATGTGGCCTTTTGTGTCTGGCATATTTCACTTAGCATAATGATTTCAAGGTTCAGCCATGTATTTTTTTGCGCAAAAAATTTTTTTTATTATCAAGATATAATTCACACATCATAAAATTCACCATTTTAAACTGTATGATTCAGTGGTTTTTAGTGTAATTGCAGCATTGTA
>SJYC01067333.1:0-78528 GCA_006408675.1 Madoqua kirkii
AGGCTTGAAAGCTTCCCAAATTTGGCAAAAGACATAAACCTTCTGATTCAAGCAGATGAGCAAACCCCAAAAAGAATATATGCAAAAGAAATCCAGGCTAAGACAACGTTTATCAAACTTAAGCATGCTAAAGACAAAACAGTTTTAAAATAATGAGAGAAATGATTCTGTATACATAGGTGTAAATCAGATTAAATGACAGTGGATTTCTCATCTGAATTCATGTAAATGGCACATTTTTCAAGTACCGAAAGAAAAACTGTCAAACCAAAATCCTATACCCACTGAAAATATCCCTCTAAGAACTGAGAGAAGCATAGGCTTCTTAGGTGAAGGTCAATTAAGACAGTTTGTTGCCAGCAAACTTACCCTGTGAATAAAGGAGGTTCTCTAAATGGAAAGAAAGAAACAACCTTGGAGCATCAGTAAGGCAGAAGGAATCCAGTCAGCAAAAATATGGGCATTTACAGTAGGCTTTCTTTCCTTCTTTTGAATTGAAAGACTTTCCTGACAATCCATTGGTTAAGAATCCATGCTTCCACTGCAGAGGACACAGGTCTCATCCCTGTCAGGGAACTAAGAGCCTGCCTCCCAAGTAGTGCAGAAAAAAAAAAAATAGAACTGCCATGTAATCCAGCAATTTCATGTCTGGGAATATATCCAAAGAAAATGAAAACAGTAACTCAGAAAGATTCATGCACACACATGTTCATAGCAGCGTATTTACAGCAGCCAAGATATGAAAACAGCCTAAGTGCCCATCAAAGGAATGGATAAAAGAGTTGTTGTATGTGTATCATACTATAATACACGCATGTGCACACATAAACACAGTGGAATATTATTCAGCCGTAAAAATGAGGAAATCTTGCCATTTGCAACAACATGGTGGACCTTGAGGGCATTGTGCTAAGTGAAATAAGTCAGACAGATACTATATGGTCTTAAATATATGTGGAATCTAAAAGTATTTTTGTGTGTGTGATAGAAAAGGGGATCACATTATGTGTGGTTACCAGAGTTGAAAGGCTGTGGGAAGAGGAGCGGGAGTAAGTGGTCAAAAGGTACAAACTCCTAGTTACAAGATAAGTAAGAACTAGGGATATAATCAACAACATAATGACTATAGTTAACACTGATGTATATATGAAATTGTTAAGAGAGTAAATGCTGAGTTCTCATTGCAAGGAAAAACACTGTTTTCCTTTTTTTTTTTTTTTTCTTTCTCTGGTTATTGTCTTTGTAAGAGATGATGATGCTAACTAAACGTATAGCTGTAGTCATTTCACAACATATGTAACTCAAACCATTATGCTGCTGCTGCTACTAAGTCACTTCAGTCATGTCCGACTCTATGTGACCCCAGAGACGGCAGCCCACCAGGATCCCCCGTCCCTGGGATTCTCCAGGCAAGAACAGTAGAGTGGGTTGCCACTGCCTTCTCCAACCATTACGCTATACACCTTAAACTTTTACACTGATGTATCTCAGTTATATCTCAGGAGAAACTGGAGGAATATTAATTAATGAACCAAGCCAAAAAAAAAAGATTATGTTTAGGAAGAAGAGAATTCAGGAAACTGAGGGAAGATTATAATATTGCTTAGTAGATATTCCTTCAGTTCAGTTCAGTCGCTCAGTCGTGCCCAACTCTTTGCGACCCCATGAATCGCAGCACACCAGGCCTCCCTGTTCATCACCATCTCCCAGCGTTCACTCAAACTCTTGTCCGTTGAGTTGGTGATGCCATCCAGCCATCTCATCCTCTGTCGTCCCCTTTTCCTCCTGCCCCCAATCCCTCCCTTAAAAGCAAACAACTAGTGGAGGACCTCAAAACTTAAGCCATGGAATGTATCTTTTCATTTCATTCAAAAATTTAAGACCTGCTCTTTGATCAGGCAGTCTTCTAGATGCTTGTGGTACATCAACAAACAAAATAGTAAAGATCCTTGCCTCTGTGGAGCTGACATTCTTCCAGAGGGGAGATAGAAATCACAATATTCCTGTCTTTCTGACTCTCACCTGTTTTCCTCAGGCTGATAAAACCAAAAACTTGAATCTTTATCATATTTTGCTTAGTGAAATTTAAACAGTTTCATCTTGTATCTTTTATCATTGTTTATAACCCCTTCGATGGCACACATTTCATTCAAACACTACCACTGCAACTTTTCTTTGGATGGTATTGGGACCATTTTCATAGAATAACAAAGGAAAAACAAATAATTCTAATCTATTTATAGAGCAATATTATAACCTGATACTCAGATTATATATCAATGAGCTGAACTTTTTCTGAAAGTCGGTCACCTTATTTAGCGGACAAAAAAGGCTAAGTTTTTGTCAGGTTTTAAGGTATCTTAAAAAGAGGTAGAGCCATTATTACCTCTCTCCTTTTTATTGAATAGCTCCCTCTCCTTTGGTTTCCTCGTTTGCTTAGCTACCTTGATTAACAATAGAATGCTTTTGTGAATTCTTCCTCCTATTGTTCATATCTTTTTCAAAATAGAATTGGTTTTATAAACGAAATCATCATGGACCTTTCCCTTTTAGATTTCAAGGTCAACACAATCTCCTGTCATCTCTTCCTTGAAATGACTTTTTTGGCCCACAAAATGAGTTTTATTTCAAAGGGAAAAAGTAAAGGATTTCTTTGCTCCTTTCCTAATAGTCAGTAGCAGGCTTGAGATCTCAAGGTTCCAGTATACAATAAGAAAAATCCACAAAAGATATGATTTCATCTAATTTTCAGGTGAAAGTGATTTTTTTTTCCATTTTAAAAATGAGGATTAGCTAAAACAGTATTTTTCCCAAATGAGGAACTCCTGAATACTTTCTTCCAAGGTATCATCTCCAGCAGAATTTGACAAGGATCTTTTTAGGTGAGTCTCACTTATTAAAAATGAATTACCTGGCTCTGGTTTCAGACATATTAGAGGAAAGGAAAGACTCTCATCATTTTTTTCCCAACTCTTAGTATATGGATTAGAGAAAAGTAAAGGTGAAAGTCGCTCAGTCGTGTCTGACTCCTTGCAACCCCATGGACTATACAGTCCATGGAATTCTCTAGGCCAGAGTACTGGAGTGGATAGCCTTTCCCTTCTCCAAGGGATCTTTCCAACCCAAGGATCGAAGAGAAATACAAATAATACCAAGAAAGGCAATATATAACATCTGTGGAGCTGTTTCTAGGAAAACTCAAAATGTTGGACAGTGGGGAAAATTGTGTTTTTAAAGTTAGTTTGGGACTTCCTTGGCTGTTAAGGCCCTACGCTTCCACTGTAGAGGACGTGGGTTTGATCCCTTATCAGGGAACTAAGACCCCCACCTGCTCTGTGGCCAAAAAAAAAAAGCTGACATGAATAATGGATGCCTTTCTTTCTAGAAAGAGAAAAGATTATTTTTAAATGTTCAGAACTTACACTCTATTCCTTCATACTTTTACAACCTCTTCTCTACAGAAAACACACTAAGAAAAGAGTTAACCCTTCACATCAAGGGATTTGTCTTGTCTTCTGAGAGCCAATTTTGACTTGCTAAAAAATTACACTTATTTGATTGTTGTTAGAAACAGTACATACTCATAAAAATTCCTAATGTAGAAAGATGTGAATTGAAAGATAAAGTTCCTCTTCCCAGAAACATACTAGTTTAGCTTATACCCAAACCTCTTCTCTACAGAAAACACACTAAGAAAAGAGTTAACCCTTCACATCAAGGGATTTGTCTTGTCTTCTGAGAGCCAATTTTGACTTGCTAAAAAATTACACTTATTTGATTGTTGTTAGAAACAGTACATACTCATAAAAATTCCTAATGTAGAAAGATGTGAATTGAAAGATAAAGTTCCTCTTCCCAGAAACATACTAGTTTAGCTTATACCCTTTCAAACTCTTTCATATATATATCGGAGAAGGCAATGGCACCCCACTCCAGTACTCTCGCCTGGAAAATCCCATGGACGGAGGAGCCTGGTAGACTCCTCCATGGGGTCGCTAAGTCAGGCATGACTGAGCGACTTCCCTTTCACTTTTCACTTTCATGCATTGGAGAAGGAAATGGCACCCACTCCAGTGTTCTTGCCTAGAGAATCCCAGGGACGGAGGAGCCTAGTGGGCTTCCGTCTATGGGGTCGCACAGAGTTGGACATGACTGAAGTGACTTAGCAGCAGCAGCAGAGAGAGAGAGCACTATTTTTTCCTGATACTTTGTTACCAATTTTTTCAGCATACAGAAATTTGAAGAAACTGAACACAAAATATCCCATCACAAAAAAAAAAAAAATCCCATCACCTAGGTTTTGTCATTGATATTTGCCTGATTTATCATGTATTTATCCATCTTGTTCCATCATGTTTTTGGATGCCCTGCAAAGTAAACTGCAGAAAATATTTCATCATCATGTCAGAATCAAGATCTCAGTATTTGTTTATAGGGTTTTTCTTTTGATTTGATTACCCTCGATAAAATCCACAAATCCTAAATGTACTTTTGCTCAATTTTTAAATTTTTTCATACTCCTCTATAATCCAGACCTTTCTCAAGAACATTATCATCATTCCAGAAAGCTCCTTTGTGCCCTTTCCTAGACAGTCCCCACCATATTTAGCCATTTAATGGATATTTGTTTTTAAGTCAGCTCTTGCTTTAATATTATTCTGCAACTTGGAAAATAAGTTTTCATGTGAGTAAATATATACCTCACTTCATTTAACAGCTGCACATTCAGTATTTAAATATACCAAAGTTTACTTCCTTGTTATACTTCTTCATTACAGACTTTGTAGTTACACATTCAGCTTTGGTTCCCTGTCAAGAGATGGACTCAAGTCTTCTACCAACTGTAACATCAGACAACAGCTTGTTATATTAACCTCCATAAGTTATTTCACTTAGATATAACTATAATCCATATTGCTCTGTCATCAGATTTATCAAATGAATAAACTCACTGCA
Organism: Madoqua kirkii; assembly: GCA_006408675.1. NCBI lineage: Eukaryota > Metazoa > Chordata > Mammalia > Artiodactyla > Bovidae > Madoqua > Madoqua kirkii. Next base: position 4,957 of record SJYC01067333.1, read on the forward strand.
TTACATGTTAACATGTAATTACATGTTAACAAATAACATTTTTATGGAAATCAGTTCAGTTCAGTGTCTCAGTCATGTCTGACTCTTTGCGACCCCAGGAACCACAGCACGCCAGGCCTCCGTGTCCATACCAACTCCCGGAGTCCACCCAAACCCATGTCCATTGAGTCAGTGTTGCCATCCAAGCATCTCATCTCTGTCGTCCCCTTCTCCTCCTGCCCTCAATCTTTCCCAGCATCAGGGTCTTTTCAAATGAGTCAGCTCTTCACATCAGGTGGCCAAACTATTGGACTTTATCAGTTTCAACATCAGTCCTTCCAGTGAACACCAAGGACTGATCTCCTTTAGGATGGACTGGTTGGATATCCTCGCAGTCCAAGGGACTCTCAAGAGCCTTTTCCAACACCACAGTTCAAAAGCATCAATTCTTCGGTGCTCAGCTTTCTTTATGGTCCAACTCTCACATCCATACATGACTACTGGAAAAACCATAGCCTTGACTAGATGAACCTTTACTGACAAAATAAAGTCTCTGCTTTTTAGTATGCTGTCTCAGTTGGTCATAACTTTCCTTCCAAGGAGTAAGCGTCTTTTAATTTCATGGCTATAATCACCATCTGCAGTGATTTTGGAGCCCCAAAAGATAAAGTCAGCCACTGTTTCCACTATTTCCCTGTCTATTTGCGATGCAGTGATGGGACCAGATGCTATGATCGTTGTTTTCTGAATGTTGAGCTTAAAGCCAACTTTTTCACTCTCCTCTTTCACTTTTTCAAGAGGCTCTTTAATTCTTCTTCCCTTTTTGCCATAAGGGTGGTGTCATCTGCATATCTGATTTTATTGATATTTCTCCCAGCAATCTTGATTCCAGATAACTCCCCCCTATTTTTTTGAGGGCAGGTTTATTACATTTCGTCTTAGTCTGAATGTGATAGTAACTTTCCCCAAAAATTTTTAATGAGAAATGTGACTTTATTTTACATATTTGCAAATATCCTTGATGTCTGACTAATATAGGACAGTTGGATTTTCTAATCTATTTTTGTATTCTGTTTGTTGTGATGTAATCATGTTTTAAATATATGAAGAAATCTGACCTCACATGGGTAAAAAGTTGTCAAAAAGAGAAAGATTTAATAATTTCACATAATTATAGATATTCTTTGATATTATAGAAAAAATTTAAAATCCTTAACATTATAATGCTGGAGTATGAAATCAATGGATTTTTTGTACTGTTGCCCCTCTTCTAAATTAAATAGATTTTCACCCATGTATGATTTTATCACTTCATGCATTAGACATTGGAAAACATTAATTCACTGAATCATATTGCTCTTCCATTTCCTGTATGTATCCCTAACAATTCATATTTGTGATTTGTCACTTATTTCATGAGAAAAACTTAAGTATTGGAAAACAGAATCTCATGATAATTAGTAGACACAAGGTTTGCAAAATTTCAGTGTTCACTTCAAACTAAAATTTTATCATTGGAAACATTTTCAGTTGGAGTTCTTGAAGTAACAAGTTCACTGGATTTATTTTCAGTTCCTAGGTTAGAATAACCATTGTCTGTCAGTTCTTTTAACATGTCGTTCTATGAAAAAAGCCAGCTAGTTCAGCCCACCATTCAAATATTTGTACAAGTGCATTTCCTTAAGATAACCATCATACCTTAGTATATAACAGAAGTGCTTTATGCATGTTTGCATTGTATCATGCAGAATAAAAATTTTGGTTTGTGGGTCAAGATTTAATATTTTCACTACTTTATCAAGAGCATTCTTAGATAATGCCATATAGTTCATTTCTACTGGTTTCGTTCTAATAGAGATTTGTGCCACATGCCTTGATTCATAATAAAACTACAGCTTTACCCACTATTCCTTTTACCCCATTAGTACAAATGTCAGCATAATGAAGATGCATATAATATCTTAGTTGTGTTACCAAAATAGTTTTGACCTCTCGGACCCCACGGGGTAAGCAGAGCACACTTTGAGAATTGCTGGTCTGGAGACCATGATAAAACACATCCAGATAACAAGGAAACATCTAAATCCTGTAAGAAGTGAGTCGAGCATCATAGTGCTTCATGAACAAAAAGATCATATAGAGTAAAGAAATTGTGGGGCAGGGTGCCTCTTTATGGTAGAAAGGGGCTTTGAAACTGGCTAGAAAAAGTAGTAGTATTTCAATAGGTAGGAGGAAAAGTGTTAACAGATCATAAATTTACATGTAAATACTCTTGTTTCCTATTTTGGAAAAATTTTATACTTCTTTTGTCATTAGCCTTTAATTATGTACAATAATGGAGGAAAGATAATAGATGCTCTGGTTAGTGACTTTAACGATTGACCAATTCTTAGTATTCAGTGTGCTTCATAATGATGACTTACTTTGCAGTAAGTTTGCTATGCTAGTTATTTTATATAAGCTAAAATTAAAACATCTTTAGCGTATACCACATGGAGCACAGTGGAAAAGAATAGCAAAAATTAAAAACTGGTGATGGAAAATTCATAAAATTTAACATGAAATGTTTATTTTTTTTACTCTGCATGTTAATAAAGCTTGTAGCTACTTGACCCTTTGTATAAATAATATTGAAATGGATAGTATTGTTTTATTTCAGGAAAATATCTAAGGCAAAAGAGAATTGATTTTCAGCTTCCCTATGACATTCTTTGGCAGTGGAAACATAATCAGGTATGAATTTATCTTACCGTATTTCATTCTTTTTTTTTTCAGTTTTATTTATTTAGTTATTTTTTACTTTATAGTATTGTATTGGTTTTGCCATACGTTGACATGAATCTGCCATGAGTGTACATGTGTTCCCCATCCTGAACTCCCCTCCCTCCTCCCTCCCCAGATTATTTCATTCTTAAGTGCTCAGTGGGAGAGAGGGAGATGCAAGTCTTTTTCTCTGCCTCCTTGTTATGCTCTCATCTTAGGAAATACAGAGAAGTGTCCCTGTGAAGGTCAGAGTCTAAGAAAAATGAATTTGCATCCATATTTAATATGACCTATTTGCCTTTACTCATAACTTCAAAATAGCAGTAAGTTCCGGCTTCCTTAGGAAACCTTCAGTTATTATTCTGGACTTTTATTTTGGTAGCAAAGATTCTGTTCTGTAAGAATCCTGTTTGATGCAGGTCTCAAGAGAATTTAGATGTACTGCCAGCAGCATTAAGAAATTTCAGGCTTTATTTTTGTTGGCTCCTTCCCATCAGTTTGGAATTTATTTTTCACATACAAAAGAGAGTCTTCTACCAAAGGAAACAGGGAAAATATTTAATACTCTTGGACTTTTAAATATATTGGGAACTAAAACTGAGAAGGTGCTGTTTTTCTCTCTTACTTACCTAATTGAAAAGTTTCCCCTAGTAATTTTTATATTTAGCAAAAGCCCCCAGAATCCATATTGGGAACTACCGTTCGGAAATAGAAATAGTCATGCAAATGAGGTAAATTAGGCTTCTGGGTTTTGCCAAAATTCCACCAAAGTTTAATCTTGGGAAGCCAAAAGCAGTGAACATTCCCATCTGCATTCTCTTCTTTGATGGTCTCTCCTGAATTTTAAGAGGGTCAGTATGTTAGATATTTGTCCAGAGTCATAACAATAAAGGATATAGTGTTTTGACTCACTGTACCCACTGAAAAATGATGGTGGGATTATTCTTATAGATTAATACACTCTAGCTTAAACCAAGCTCCTCTTTGTTTCTTTGTTTGTTTTTTGGTACTGTCTTCTATAGTAAAACACTCACCGACTGACTAATACATTTTTTTCCTAATACATTCTTCATTGCAGTATGAGAACACCATTATCCTGCCTGCCATCTCCCCTTTGTTCACTGAATTAATTGCCTTAATTAAAATGTAAAATGTGTTTTCCTACAACACTTAGCCTGAAAAAGCCAGGATACTTATCTTTTTCATATCATATGCCTACCCTACCCATCTGAACAAGCCCTGTGCAAGTTTTCCTTTCTTTTCATAGAGAGAAATAAAATCTTAATTTATCCAAATAAATAGCTTTAATCTGCAGTATGATAATCATTTAAATCTGTCCAATAACTTGATGAAGAAACATCTAATAAAAAATGCATTTTCTTTAATCTACTTATGATTGCTTCTGTGGAATATAGTTCTTTTACCCTGATCTGGTAAGTCACCTTTTATTCCAGGGTAAAAAGTGATCACATCTCAAATGTATCCAACCCAGAAAGTAAGTGTTTCCATATGGGCAGAGTACATGGATAATTTCTTTATTTTTAGTGATTTATACTGTTTTCTGGCATTTGAAGTTGAATGCTATATCGGGATTTTTCTGTTTTTTCTTCTAGCTGTACAAGAAACCAGATGTCCCACTATATAAAAAAATTCGTTCAAGTGAGTAAAATGGGAACTGTTTTTTCTGCCTCCATACCATCAGTGTTCTCAGCCTGGCACTTAAAAATTATTCTATATGTTCACAAACTATTCTTTGCTGTCTTCTCTCAAGATGTCTACGTTGATGTCAAACCCCTTTCTGGTTATGAGGCTACCACTTGTAACTGTAAGAAGCCAGATGATGACACCAAAAAGGGCTGTGTGGATGACTGCCTCAATAGGTACTGTACTAAAGTATTCTATAAGCACAGGCTTTAAGATCTGTAAGCACTTCATTTAGGGGAATTCCCTGGTGGTCTAGTGTTTAAAACTCTGTTTTCACTGTCAAGGACCTGAGTTCTATCCCTAGTTGGGGAACTAGGATTCCACAAGCCACGTGGTGTGGCCAGAAAAAAAAAAAGACTTCATTTAAAGGAAAAGGTTAAGTAGACTCTTTGATTTCCTCTCAAGAAATCAAAATGATATATGAAACCTAACTGATACACTGTGTCAGTCTGCTTGGGCTGCTATAACAAACTGTCATAGACTTAAATAATAGAAATATATTTCTCACAATTCTGGAGGCTAGGAAGTCCATGGTAAAATTGTGAGCAGATTCAGTGTCTGGTGAGGACCCACTTCCTAGCTTATAGACAGCTGCCTTCTCCCTGAATACTCACATGGCCTCTCCTCAGTGCATGCTCATGGTAGAAAGATACTTCTCTCTCTTCCTCTTCTTAGAAGGCCAGTAATCCAATTATGAGGGCTTCTCTGGTGGCCCAGTGATAAAGAATCCACCTGTCAATTCAAGAGCTACAGGAGAGCCGAATTTGATCCCTTGGTCAGGTAAAGTGAAGTTGTTCAGTCGTGTCCGACTCTTTGCGACCCCGTGGACTGTAGCCCACCAGGTTCCTCCGTCCGTGGGATTCTCCAGGCAAGAATACTGGAGTGGGTTGCCATTTCCTTCTCCAGGGGATCTTCCCGACCCAGGGATCGAACCCAGGTCTCCCTCATTGCAGGCAGACGCTTTAACCTCTGAGCCACCAGGGAAGCCCCAGTAGATCCCCTGAAAAAGGCAATAGCAACCCACTCCAGTGTTCTTGCCTGGAGAATCCCAGGGATGAGGGAGCCTGGTGGACTGCTGTCTGTGGGGTCGCACAGAGTCAGACACAAGTAAAGCAACTTAGCAGCAGCAGCCAGTATAAGAAAATCCCATGAACAGAGGAGCCTGATGGGCTGTGGGGTTGCAAAAGAGTCACACAGGACTGAGAGATTAAACAACAACAATCCCATTACAAGGTTCCCACCTTCATCAGCTAATAAAACCTATTCACCTCCCAAAGCCCCTACTTCCAGATAGCATCACAGTGAAGGCTAGGGCTTCAACTGAATTTTGAGGGGACATATTTAGCCCAAAACATGGGCTAAATAGAGTAATGGAAAGCAACGTCATCTAGAGTCTTATGTACTCAGGTTTAAATCCTCTTACTGCTATGAGACCTAAGGAAAGTTCTTTAACCTCTCTAATAAAAATAATACTAGTAGAATTACTACTAGATACATTTGGGAGGAAACTAAGTTGATAGACATTAGGATATAGAAGATATGTTAATACACATGATGATTGAGTCAATGGTGCTAATGAGAGATAATAAGGCTGTTGTCAGAGATAGGAAGTCTGAGTTCTTAGTGACATTGAGATTTCAAAATGAAAATGTCTAATTGAGATAAAGGATTCTATCTCTATTAACCTAAGCAGATAGGTAGCAAAGGAAAATTAATGAACTTCCCAACAGTGTTCCTTGTTCTAGATAGCTTTCCTAGACAGATAGCTTCTTCACCAATTTTGATCTCTAGTCAGCTGTCCTGTGGGCTGAGGGAATCGGTGATTTTGCTTTATTGTGCCAGTTAGGAAATTCTACCTTCCCTATATCACTGTAAATTTTCATCTTGTCATTGTACATACTTAGAATTGTACATAGTAGTAGTAGTAGCTTGGTGATTTAGGTAGTCTATGTTTTATGCAGATTATTTTCACTCTCAAGTACTTTATATATGTGCTTTTATGTATCATTGTAATCTATAAACTCATCCTTTTTAGATTGATGTCACAGCTTGCCATTCTTCTGTTGGTCATTATTCAAGTTACTTTTAATATTTTGCTATTAAAAATTATACTATGAAACTGTATAACATACATATATATGTATACATAGATATATGTAATTCTTACTCTATATTTTCTAATAGCTCTCGTAAAATACTTAGTTAATTTTTGGTGTCACCACCGATATATATTTATTTCCCCTTAGTTCCACGTCCTTTAGTTACTGACATCTAACTTCATTTCTAGTGCTCTAGTATTTCATTGGTTTACTATTTGAGAGTATCATATGTCTTTAAAGTTGTTTAAATGTGCATCTCTTTAGATGCTAACATTTCTGTGCTTTTTTGTATGATATTTTATTTATTGTCTATGAAATGAAATTAGACAGTTGCCTCATTGCTTATTTCCTTTCTTTCTTTTGATAGTTCAGGAAGTTGTTGTTTAATTGCTTAGTTGTGTCTGACTCTTTTGTGATCCCATGGACTATAGGCCACCAGGCTCATCTGTCCATGGGATTTCCCAAAGAATACTGGAGTAGGTTTCCCTTTCCTTCTCCAGGGGTTGGGTGCTTCGCAACCAAGGGATGGAACCAGAGTCTGCTGAATTGGCAGGATTCTTTACTACTGAGCCACCATGGAATCCCTTGTATATTCTTAATATAGAAATAAATATGTTAGTGTTTGCCCAGGATGCTGAATGGACAATTAACTTATTAATTTACAAGAAGCATCAGTGTTTGCAACTTGACTTGGATATTTTCAGTGTTCTTAACTTTTGATTTTAGACATTATTACCTTGTTAATAACTTTGTTAATCAATCTAACCTTATTAAAATAAAAATTAATTTTATGCATTTTTTTTGGCTGCACTGTGTCTAGTTGCAGCATATAGGATCTTAGTTGCAGGGTGTGGAATCTTTTTAGTTGCACCATGAGAAAACTCATTTGCAGCATGTGCAGTCTAGTTCCCTGACCAGGGATCAATCCCAGGCCCCCTTCATTGGGAGTGCAGAGTGTTAGTCTCTAGACCAGTAGAGAAGTCCCTTTGAATTCATTTTTTAAATAGTGTTAATTGACATATAATTATTCCTTTTCTTTCTAGAATGATCTTTGCTGAGTGTTCCCCCAACACTTGCCCCTGTGGTGAGCAGTGCTGTAACCAGAGGATACAGCGGCATGAGTGGGTGCAATGTCTAGAACGATTTCGAGCTGAAGAAAAAGGTTGGGGAATCAGAACCAAAGAACCCCTAAAAGCTGGGCAGTTCATCATTGAATACCTAGGAGAGGTTGTCAGCGAGCAGGAGTTCAGGTACAGTGGTAAATCATACTCCAAGGAAAATGGCAGAGATACCAGATTAGAATGAAAAATGAAACATTTGAAGTTTCCTTTCAACTTAATCATTAACTGGGTTTTAATCATTTCTCTCCTCTTTAGGAACAGGATGATTGAGCAGTATCATAATCACAGTGACCACTATTGTCTGAACTTGGATAGTGGAATGGTGATTGACAGTTACCGTATGGGAAATGAAGCCCGATTCATCAATCACAGCTGTGACCCAAATTGTGAAATGCAGAAGTGGTAAGAAAACAAGGGAAGGTGAACCCAACAGAGCAGAAAGTATTGAGGACATCCTGAGATTGATCTTAATAATCAGCTTATACAAAGCAGCTCAGGCAGTTCTCTGTTATGACAGATCCTCCCAGGTAGAGAGTAAGCTCTTATTATTTCTTCACACTTCAACCTAACTACTCCCAGAAGAATGTAATATTTATTTATGTGTGTGTATGTGTGTGTGTACATATATGATAATGCCTACTATTTATTGACTGCTTACTATATACCAAGCACTGCTACATGGTTCTTATATCCATGCATTTAGCATGTTTATCACATCTCACTGGATTTGTCACAATAAGTAAAAATAAGTGAGATAGATTAGAATCTAATTTAGAATGAAAAAATACATCTAAAAAATAATCTCACCTTTTGAAATAGCCCACACTCTGTCTGTAGAATGTGTTATTGTTGTTGTTTAGTTGCTAAGTTGTGTCTGACTCCTTTGCAACCCAATGGACTGTAGCCTACCAGGCTCCTCTGTCCATGGTATTTAAAAAATAAAATAAAATAAAAGGAATAATTCAGAAAAGATAACATGATAGGGGAGGATTCTAAGAAAATGATAGAGTAGGAAGCAATAAGAATCTATCTCACTTTAGACAATTGCACTAGCAGAATCTGTCTGATAAAACTGTTTGGAAGTCTGGAGTCTGTTGAAGGCTTGTAACGTCCAGGAGATGTTTTAGATGGTCAGTTGTGGTTCATTTCATTCAACTCGAACTCTTAACTCCATAGTAGCTACTCATCCCTACCCCCAGGCAGGCAGCTGTGCAAGTAGGCCTGGAATAACTTGCATACAGCTTGCAGATGCTAGGGTGGATAAAAGGTGCCCCTTTCTCCAAATACTGACTGTCTGTACTCTGATTGCTGATTCTGATCACAGAGGTGCACACAAAGAAGCAGGCAGCCACTGTTGCAAGTCCCTCTCCCTCCAGCTGTAGTGACTTTCAGGAGATTTTAAGGTACCCTCTTTTGCCCACCTTCATTTTTCATTTTTCGTCTTTTAGGACAGAAATTAAAGACTTAACACAGGCCAAAACAATTACATATGTTGGGGAATATAGTCAGTCACATATCCAAGGGAAGGATCAGAAAAGACATAAGACACTTAAGTTTACACTTGAGGCTGATCCTTGAAACAGGAAAATAATAATAACAACAAAAAACAGCAAATAGGAAAGGGGAAAATCTAATTCCCAAGTTACCACATTACTCAATTCAGATGTCCAGTGTTCAGAAAAATCACAAGGAATATAAAGACATTAGAAAATATGGCCCATTCAGAGAAAAAAAAAAAAAAGTAATTCAGTAGAATCTGTCCCTAGAATGGGCTAATGGCAGACACATAAGACAAAACTTTTAAACAATTGGCCTGATGACGCTCAAAAAACTAAAGGAAATTGTCATGAAAAAGTCTTTCTTGAGAAAGTCATGAAACTAATATGAAAAAAAATGGAAATATCAATAAAGAGATAGAAAACATAAAACCAGAAAGGAATTCTGGAACTGAAGAAGAATAATTTATTAGATGGATTCAGAGACAGGTTTGGACAGGCAAGAGAAAGAATCAGTGAACTCAAAAATGTAAATTCCTACTATTTATTGACTGCTTACTATATACCAAGCACTGCTACATGGTTCTTATATCCATGCATTTAGCATGTTTATCACATCCTCACTGGATTTGTCACAATAAGTAAAAATAAGTGAGATAGATTAGAATCTAATTTAGAATGAAAAAATACATCTAAAAAATAATCTCACCTTTTGAAATAGCCCACACTCTGTCTGTAGAATGTGTTATTGTTGTTGTTTAGTTGCTAAGTTGTGTCTGACTCCTTTGCAACCCAATGGACTGTAGCCTACCAGGCTCCTCTGTCCATGGTATTTAAAAAATAAAATAAAATAAAAGGAATAATTCAGAAAAGATAACATGATAGGGGAGGATTCTAAGAAAATGATAGAGTAGGAAGCAATAAGAATCTATCTCACTTTAGACAATTGCACTAGCAGAATCTGTCTGATAAAACTGTTTGGAAGTCTGGAGTCTGTTGAAGGCTTGTAACGTCCAGGAGATGTTTTAGATGGTCAGTTGTGGTTCATTTCATTCAACTCGAACTCTTAACTCCATAGTAGCTACTCATCCCTACCCCCAGGCAGGCAGCTGTGCAAGTAGGCCTGGAATAACTTGCATACAGCTTGCAGATGCTAGGGTGGATAAAAGGTGCCCCTTTCTCCAAATACTGACTGTCTGTACTCTGATTGCTGATTCTGATCACAGAGGTGCACACAAAGAAGCAGGCAGCCACTGTTGCAAGTCCCTCTCCCTCCAGCTGTAGTGACTTTCAGGAGATTTTAAGGTACCCTCTTTTGCCCACCTTCATTTTTCATTTTTCGTCTTTTAGGACAGAAATTAAAGACTTAACACAGGCCAAAACAATTACATATGTTGGGGAATATAGTCAGTCACATATCCAAGGGAAGGATCAGAAAAGACATAAGACACTTAAGTTTACACTTGAGGCTGATCCTTGAAACAGGAAAATAATAATAACAACAAAAAACAGCAAATAGGAAAGGGGAAAATCTAATTCCCAAGTTACCACATTACTCAATTCAGATGTCCAGTGTTCAGAAAAATCACAAGGAATATAAAGACATTAGAAAATATGGCCCATTCAGAGAAAAAAAAAAAAAAGTAATTCAGTAGAATCTGTCCCTAGAATGGGCTAATGGCAGACACATAAGACAAAACTTTTAAACAATTGGCCTGATGACGCTCAAAAAACTAAAGGAAATTGTCATGAAAAAGTCTTTCTTGAGAAAGTCATGAAACTAATATGAAAAAAAATGGAAATATCAATAAAGAGATAGAAAACATAAAACCAGAAAGGAATTCTGGAACTGAAGAAGAATAATTTATTAGATGGATTCAGAGACAGGTTTGGACAGGCAAGAGAAAGAATCAGTGAACTCAAAAATGTAAATTACTCAAAGTGAAAATCACTCAGTCATGTCTGGATCTTTGCAACCCCATGGACTATGCAGTCCATGAAATTCTCTAGGCCAGAATACCAAAGAGGGTAGCCATTCCCTTCTCCAGGGATCTTCCCAACCCTGGGATCGAACCCAGGTCTCCCACTGGGAGGCAAATTCTTTACCCGCTGAGCCACCAGGGAAGCCCAAGAATACTGGAATAGGTAGCCTATCCCTTCTCCAGTGGGTCTTCCCAACCCAGGAATTGAACTGAGGCTTCCTGGATTGTAGGCGGATTCTTTACGAGCTGAGCTACCAGAGCAGCCCATAGGACAATACAAATTATCAAGCCTGAGGAAAAAGATAAATTTTGAAGAGAGAGCTCTAAGCAGCCTTTGGGATACCATCAAGCAGAACAACCATATGTATTGTGGATGTCCCGGAGGGAGAAAACAAAAGCAAGAGAAAATATTTGAAGAAATAATGGTTGATAACCAAATTTCATGAATGATGTGAACATAAATACCCAGGGTACTTAACAAACTCCAAGTAAGATGAACTCAAAATGAGACACATACCAAGACATTAAAATCAAACTTTCAAAATATAGAGAGCAAGTCTTGGAATCAGCCCAAGACAAACAAATCATTACATAAGTGATATTTTGGAGGCCAGAAGATTGTGGGCAAAAGATGAGGGACTTTTCGAGTGCTAGAACTACCCAGCAGAAAATTCAATGGTCTCCTCTGAAATGAACTTACAGGACACCAGACAGTACTTCCATTGCATATGGAGAAATAAAGATCTTAATAAAGGTAAATACATGGGCAATTATAAAAGCTAGAATTAATTTGACAGTGTTTTGTAGCTATATTTTTTTTTCTACACAGTTTAGGAAACTAATGCACTTAGTGGAATTGTTAATTTTTTTGTGCACATAATATAAAGATGTAATTTTGTGACATCTGAAAGGAGTAGAAATGGCTGTAAAGGAGTAGTGTTTTTTTATGTTATTCAAGTTAAGCTACTATAAATAAAATTATAGTTTTATAACTTAAGGATGTTCAGTGTAATCGTCATGATAACCACAGTGCAATACCTATAGGCATGTGCAAAAAAAAATTCAGGAAGAATGTAAACATTTCACTCCGAAAAATTAACTAAACACACTAGAAAGCAGGAATTCAGGAAAGGAGGGACAGAAACCTCTAGGGCATATCAGTAATTAATTTAAAGGTAAATGGATTAAACTCTCAAAAAGAGAATGGGATTCAGCATCATTTATGATTAAAACAACTCTACAAAGTGCGTAAAAGAACGTATCTCAACATAATAAAAGGTAAATGTGACAACCAACAGGTGAAAAATTGAAAGCTTTTCCTCTGGAATCAAGTATAAAACCAAAACAAGGATGTCCACTCCTACCACTTCTATTCAACATAATATTGCAAGTTTTACCCAGATGAGGTAGCTGCTACTGCTGCTGCTAAGTCACGTCAGTTGTGTGTCCGACTCTGTGCAACCCCATAGATGGCAGTCTACCAGGCTCCGCTGTCCCTGGGATTCTCCAGGCAAGAACACTGGAGTGGGTTGCCATTTCCTTCTCCAACGCATAAAAGTGAAAGTGAGGTCGCTCAGTCGTGTCCGACTCTTCACGACCCCATAGACTGCAGCCTACCAGGCTCCTCCATCCATGGGATTTTCCAGGCAAGAGTACTTGAGTGGGATGAGGTAGGCAAGAAAAAAAATTAAGTAAGAGGCATCCAATTGAAAAGGAACAAGTAAAACTATCTATTTGCAAATAGTATTACATATGGAAAAATACTATATATATTATATGTATAATAAAGAAATATAGAAAATTACATATAGAAAAAATGTTGTTTGCAAACAGAATTAAATGTACAAAACCCTAAAAACTCCCATTAGAAAACTTTTTAGAACTGAAAATTTATTGAAGTTTCAGGAGACAAAATATAAAAATCAGTTGCATTTTCATATACAGGTAACTATCTGCTTCAGTCGTGTCCAACTCTGTGCAACCCCATAGACGGCAGCCAACCTGGCTCCACCGTCCCTGGGATTCTCCAGGCAAGAACACTGGAGTGGGTTGCCATTTCCTTCTCCAACGCATAAAAGTGAAAGTGAGGTCGCTCAGTCGTGTCCGACTCTTCACGACCCCATAGACTGCAGCCTACCAGGCTCCTCCATCCATGGGATTTTCCAGGCAAGAGTACTTGAGTGGGATGAGGTAGGCAAGAAAAAAAATTAAGTAAGAGGCATCCAATTGAAAAGGAACAAGTAAAACTATCTATTTGCAAATAGTATTACATATGGAAAAATACTATATATATTATATGTATAATAAAGAAATATAGAAAATTACATATAGAAAAAATGTTGTTTGCAAACAGAATTAAATGTACAAAACCCTAAAAACTCCCATTAGAAAACTTTTTAGAACTGAAAATTTATTGAAGTTTCAGGAGACAAAATATAAAAATCAGTTGCATTTTCATATACAGGTAACTATCAGAAATTTAAAAACAATCTTTTTGTAATAGCATCAAAAAGAATAAAATACCTAGGAATAAATTTAGCCAAGGAAGTAAAAAACCTGTACACTGAAAACTGTAAGCTAGTGATCAGAGCTTACAGGAGACATAAATACATGAAAAGATACTCTGTGCTCATGGATTTGAAGAGTTATTACTGCTTAAATGTCTGTACTACAGAAAGCATTCTACAAATTCAGTACAATAAAAATAAAATTCCAATGGCACTTTTCTCAGAAGTAGAGTAATCCTAAAACTTAGATGGAACCACAAAAAATCTCAAATAGTCAAAACAGTCTTGACAAAGAACAAAGCTGAAGGCATCATACGTCCTGATTTCGAACTATATTATAAAGCTGTAGTAATCAAAATAGTATGCTACTGGCAGAAAAACAAATGCATAGATGAATGGAATAGAGTAGAGAGCCCAGAAATAAACCCATGCATGTATGGCCAATTGATTTATGGCAGAGGAGCCAAAAAAAAACAATAGGGAAAGGGCAGTCTCTTCAATAAAGGATGTGGGGGAAAGCTGGACAGCACATGCAAAAGAATGAAATTGGATCACTGTCTTTCAACATAAACAGAAATCAATGTCAAGACTTAAATGTAAGACCTAAAACCCGGAAATTCCTAGAAAAAAACAGGATAAGCTCCTTGTCGTCAGTTTTGACAATGATATTTTTGTTTGTTTTAACACCAGAAGTAGGGCATTAAAAGTAGAAATGAACAAGTGAGACTGGTCAAACTAAAATCTTTCAGTACAACAATGGAAACCATAAACAAAATGAAAAGCAGCCTACAGAATGGGAGAAAATATTAGCAAATCTAGTAAGGTGTTAATATTCAAAATATATAAGGAAAGCATGCAAGTCAATAGCAAAATAGAAAATCCAATTAAATATAGTTGGAAAATCTGAATATCCTTGAGATTTCTTTGGAAGGAATGATGCTAAAGGTGAAACTCCAGTACTTTGGCCACCTCATGTGAAGAATTGACTCATTGGAAAAGACTCTAATGCTGGGAGGGATTGGGGGCAGGAGGAAAAGGGGACGACAGAGGATGAGATGGCTGGATGGCATCACCGACTTGATGGACGTGAAACTGAGTGAACTCCGGGAGATGGTAATGGACAGGGAGGCCTGGTGTGCTGCGATTCACGTGGTCGCAGAGTTGGACACAACTGAGCAACTGAACTGAACTGAATGTCACACTAACCATCAGGGAATGCAAGTCAAAACCACAATGAGATACCACCTCACACCTATTAGAATGGCTATTCTCAAACAGATAAGAAGTAATAAATGCTAATGAGACTGTACAAAAAAGAGGGGGGATCCCTTGTGCACTGTTGGTGGGAATTTAAATTGGTACAGCCACTGTCAAAAATCGTATGGAGGTTCCTCAGAAAATTAAAAATAGAAGTGCCATACAACCCAGCAATGCCATTTCTGAGTATTTATCTGAAGGAAAAGAAAAACAGTAACTCAAAATGTGTATCTGTATCCCATGTTCATTATGGCATTACTCATAGTAGCTGAGGCATGGAAACAAGCTAAGTATTTATCAGTGGATAAAGAAAATGTGGTCTGTGTCTACAGTGGAATATTTAGCCATGAAAATGTAGGAAATACCACCATTTGTAACAAAATGAATGGCCTTGTTACGCTAAATGAGATAGACTAGTTCCATATGACCTCACTTGTATAGAATCTTTTGGAAAAAAAAAAAGCAAACTCAGATATAAATTGGTAGTTGCCAGAGGTAAAGGTTTGCAGGCTTGGAAAAATAGGTGAAGGTGGTCCAAATAAATAACACCTGGGGATGTAATATACAGCCTGGTGACTATAGTTAATAATACTACACTGTATATTTGAAACTTGCTTAGAGAATGAATCTTAAAAATCTTATCACAAGAAAATAATTTGATGCTATGCATGGTGATGGATGTTAACTAGAGTCACTGTGTTGATCATTTTGCAATACATACATATAATAAATCATAATGTTAACACCTAAAACTAATATAACATTTTATGTCAGTTATGTCTTAATGTTTTTTTTGAAAGATTGGCAGAATAGATTACAAGCACATGATCCTGGGGCTTCCCTGGTGGTCCAGTGGTTAAGAACTCACCTTGTAGCACAGAGGATGCAAGTTTGATCCCTGATCAGGGAACTAAGATCCCATATGCTGCTGGGTAACAAAGCCCACTTAATGCAACTAGTGGGCTCACGTGCCACAACAAAGATCCCATGTGCTACAACAAAGACCCAATGCAGCCTAATTAATTAATTCAAAAACTACATCATCCACCTGTATACTGTGTATAAGAGACTCACTGAAGATCTAAAGACACAGTCAGGTTGAAAGTGAAAGGATGGAAGAAGATATTCCATTTCAGTAAATAGTAGCCAAAACAGAGTGGGAGTGGCTAAAATAGAGTTTAAACCCAAAAAGGTTAAAAGAGACAAAGAAGGCCATATGTTTCTTAAAAAGATTCAGCAAGAAGATATAACAGTTGTAAACATTTACACATATGACAGAACTTCAAAATATATGAAGCAAAAGCTGACAGTTGAAGGGAGAAATAATTCTGCAGTAATAATTGGGAGACTCCAACTCCCCACCTTGATAATGAAAAGAACAACCGGAGAGGTAAGTATGGAATAGAGAACTTACATAATAAACCAACTAGATCTAAAAAAAATACGAAGACCCCACCCAGCAACAACAGCATTTACATTTTTCTCAAGTGCACATGGGACATTTTGTTAGGCAGAAATTAAGTCTCAGTAGATTTTTTTATTTTTTGGCCATGCCACATAGCGTGTGGCATCTTAGTTCCCAGACCAGGGTTTGAACCCACACCCCCTGCATTAGTTCAGAGTCTTAACCACTGAACCAACACTGACACACTGAAACACTGATTTCTGTTTGTTTGTTTTTTAGGCCACACTGCATGGTTTGTGGGATCTTAACTCCCCAACCAGGTCAATAGATTTTTATTTATATTTTTGGCTATGCTGAGTCTTCATTGCTACACAGGCTTTTCTCTAGTTTTGGTGCACAGGAGCTACTCTCTAGTAGCAGGCTTCTCATTGTGGTGGCTTCACTTCTTGTGGAACATGGGCTCTAGGCTGTGCAGGCTTCAGTAGTTGTGGCTCATGGGCTCTAGAGCACAGACCCAGTAGTTATGGCTCATGGGCTTAGTTGCTCCACGTCATGTGGGATCTCCATGGATCAGAGATTAAACCCATGTCTCCTGCTTGGCAGGTGGATTCTTTAGCACTGAGCTACCAGGGAAGTCCCCAGTAGATTTTAAAAGATAGATATTATAGAAGGTATCCTCTCTAACTACAACAGAAGGAAGTTAGAAAATCAGTAACATAAAGGAAACTGGAAAATTCATGAAACTTCAGAATGTCACAGACTTTTAAACAACCAGTTGGTCAGAGAAGAAATCACAAGGGAAATTATTAAATACTTAGAGATGAATGAAAATAGTATAAAGTACCAAAAACCTATGGGATGCTGCAGTAGCAGCACTATGTGGGAATGTTATAGCTATAAATGCTTACATTAAAAAAACAAGAAAGAGCTCAAATTAACAACCTAACTTGACAACTTAGAGTGGAAATGTTAGTTGCTCATTTGCGTCAGACTCTTTGTGACCCCATGGATGCCAGGCTCTTCTGTCCATGAAATTCTCCAGACAAGAATACTAGAGTGGGATCCTTTCCCTTCTCCAGGGGATCTTCCCAACCCAGGATTGAACCTGGGTCCCCTGCATTACAGGCAGATTATTTACCATCTGAGCCTCCAGGGAAGCCTACTTTACAACTTAATGACCTAGACTGAATCTAAAGTTAGGGCTGAAGAACCCCATGGACAGAGAAACCTGGCAGGCTATAATCTGTAGGATCACAAAGAGCTGTACCTGCTGAAGCCACTTAGCACTACACAACAGAAATCTAAAGTTAGCAAAAGGAAGGAAGTAATATAGATCAGAATGAGAGCAGAGATAAATAAAATCTAAAATAGAAAAACAATAGAGAAAATCCGTGAAACCAAAAGTTGGTTCTTCAAAAAGATAACAAACCTTTAGCTACAGGGATGAAGAAAGGACTCAAATTGCTAAACTCAGAAATGAAATGAAAGTGGGGATATTACTACCAATTCTACAGAAATGAAGAAGATTAAAAGATAATATTATGAACAGATGTATACCAAAAAATCAGATAACCTAGTTGAGATGGACAAGTTTCTAGAACCACAAAGCGTGCTATGATAAATCATAAAGAAATAAAAAATCTGAATAAACCTGTAACTAACAAATGTATTGAATCAGTAATCAAAAATCTCCCAGCAAAGAGAAGCCCTTGACTTGATGGTTTTACTGGTGAATTCTATCAAATTAGTACCAATTCAAATTTTTCAAAATAATTGAAGGAAACACCTAATTTACTGTAAGAAGCAACCATAACCCTGATACCAAAGCTTAGCAAAGACTCCCCAAGAAAACTACAGACCAATACCTGTTATGAACATTGAGGCAAAAATCCTCAGCAAAATACTAGCAAGCAGTTCACCAGCATATTAAAAGAATTGTGCACAGTGACTCTGGAATTTCATCCTGGAAGGCAAGGATTGTTCAACATAGGAAAATTGATCAGTGCGATACACTACATCAGGAAAGTAAAGGAGAAAAGTCACATGGCCATCTCAGTTGATGGAGGAAAAAAGCGTTTGACAAAATTCTACTCCCTTTTCATGATAAAGATACTCAACAACGTAGAAATAGAAGGACTGCGTTAACATAATAAAGCCATATATGAAAGCTCTTGGTAGTGAAAGACTGAAAGCTTTTCCTCTAAGATCAAGAACAGGACAAGGATGCCTGCATTCACCATTTTATGCAAAATAATATTGGAAGCTCAAACCAGAAGAAAATTAGACAAGAGATATAAAAGACATCCAAATTGGAAATGAAGAATAAAATTATCTTTGTTTGCATATTGTATGGTCTTCTGTAGCTGCATTTGTATATACAAACATTGAGCATTTTGAAAAGGAAATTATAAAAACAGTTCCATTTGCAGTATCATGAAAAAGAATGAAGTACTTAAAATTAATGCGGTGAAAGAATTATACAGTGAAACCTATAAAACATTGTTAAAGACATAGATGAATGGTAACACATCTCATGTTCATAGATAAGATTTGATTTTATTAAACTGGCACTGTTACCCAAAGTGATCTACAGAGTCAGTATAATTGCTTTCAAAATCCCCATGACTTTTTTTTTTTTTTCAGAAATAAAACCTATCTGAAAATTCATATGGAATCTCAAAGGACCGCCAAATAACCAAAATATCCTAAAAAAGAGCAGAAGTGAAGGATTCACACTTAATTTGAAAACTTACTACAAAGTTAGAGTAATCAAAGCAGTATGTATGGTATAGGCATAAAGACAGGCATATAGACCCATTAAATAGAATAAAGAACCTTGAAACAAACCACTACATATATGGTCAAGTAATCTTCACAAGTGTGCCAAAACCATTTAGTGAAAAAGGGATACTCTTTTCAGTAAAAGATGCTAGGAAAACTCAGTATCCACCTGCAGAAGTATGAAGTTGGCCCCCTACCAAAAGAACCTAAATGTAAGACCTAAAACAATAAAATATGAAGACATAGAACAAAAGTTTCACAATACTGGACTTGGAAATAATTTTGGGGGTATGACACCAAAGGCACAAGTAACCAAAGAATAAGTAAACTGAACTTCATAAAAAAAAATACTATACACAGAATCAAAAGGCTGCCCACAGAATGGGAGAAAGTATTTGTAAGTCATATATCTGATAAGGTATTAGCATCAAGAATTATAGAGAACCCCTGAAACTCAACAACAAAAAAAACAACCCAATTCAGAGTGAACAGAGAACTTTATTAATATATTTCTCCAAAGAAAATATGCAGATGGCCAGTAAACAAATAAAAAGATATTCAAAATGACTGATCATTAAGGATATACAATTCAAAACCATAAGATACTACCTCACACCCTCAGAATAGCTACTGTGGAAATGACAGAGAACAATAAGTTTTGACAAGAATGTTAGGAAATAGGAACCCTTGAACTCTATTGGAAATATAAAAATGATATATCCACAGTGGAAAAGGGTAGGGACGTTCCTCAACAAATTAAAATTTCTGAATAATCCAGCAGTCCAGCTTCTGAGTGTATATCCAGAAGAATTGAAAGGAGGTTCTCAAAAGAGATATCTACACGCCCATATTTTAGTAACATTATCAGAGTAGCTAAAATGTGGAAGAACCCAGGTGTCCATAATGGATGAAGGGATAAGGAAAATCTGGTTTTTACATACAATAAAATTCAGCCTTTAAAAAGAAGGAAGTTTCGCAATGTACTACAACATGGATAGACCTTGAGGACATTATGCTAGGTGAAATAATCCAGTCACAAAAAGACAAATACTACTGTGTGATTCCACTTACATGAGATGTTTAAAAGTAGTTAGAATCATAGAGACATAGAGTAGTGGTTGTCTGAGGCTGGAGGAAGGAGAGTTTGAAAGTTATTGTTTAACAGGGACAGAGTCCAATTTACAGGACAAAAAGAGATGGAATTGCATGGTGGAGTTGACTACACAACATGAATTTTGTTTCCTTTTTCTTCTTTTGGCCACACCTCAACAGTATGTGAGATCTTAGTTAGCCAATCAGGAATTGAACCTGTGCCCCCTGCAGTGGAAGCATGTAATCTTGACCACTAGACCACTAAGGAAGTCCAGTGTGGATGTTCTTAATACCACTGAACTGTACATTTTTAAGTGGTTAAGGTTATAAACTTTGTTACATGTGTTTTAACACAGTTGAAGAAAATAGGCTCGTATGAACAACATTCTATAAGAGTGTCCACTGTCACCACTTCTCTTCCACTTCGTAAAACATTAGGATAAAATGAATGAAAGTTTGTAGGACATCAGTACTGAAGACCACCAAACATTATTGGGAAAAAAGACCACCTAAATTAACAGAGAAATACACTGTGTTTATGGATTATACATCTCAATATTTTTGAGATGTCAGTTCTTACCAGATCTATAAATTCAAATTGAATTTTTATGGGAATTGACAGGCTGATTCCAAAACATACATCTAATTGTGAAGGACCTTAAAAAGGTAAGATGATCTTGAAGAAAAAAATTTAAGGACTTAAACTACTAATTTCAAGACTTACTGTAGAGGTACAATAATTAAAAGAGTAGATGTTTGCTTGGGCTAACTTAATAGACAAATGGAATAGCGTAGGGGGTTTCCTAGGTGGCTTAGTGGTAAAGAATTCGTCTGTCAATGCAGGAGATTCAAGAGACATGCGTTTGATCCCTGAGTCAGGAAGATCCCCTGGAGGAAGAAATAGCAACTCATTCCAATATTCTTGCCTGGAAAGTCCCATAAACAGAGGAGCTTGGTGGGCTACAATCCATAGGGTCGCAAAGAGTCAGACATGACTGAGTATACACAACAGCAGCAGGAATAGAGTCCAGATAAAGACAAATAAATGTACTGTCACCTGATTTTATGACTTAGGTTCCACTGCAAACAGTTAGGAAAGGATGGATTTTTAATGAGTGTTTCTGAGTCATAGGCTCCTGCGTCAATACACACACAAAAACTTAGACCTAAATATCACCATTGAAGCAATCATGTTTCTATAGGCAACATGCGAGAATATTTATTAAATTTACTTTTTACTGAAGTATAATTGAATTACAATGTTGTGTTAATTACTGCTGTATAGCTTAGTGACTCAGTTACCATATATATATTATAATTATTATACATATATATATACATGTATATATATATGTATAATATATAAAAAATAAATACATATTTTTTCTTTGTCTTTTTATTATTACATATATATACATGTATTTTTATATGTGTATACATATGTATTTTATACATATATATTTTTTCTTATATATTATACAGTACTCTTGCCTGGAAAATCTCATGGATGGAGGAGCCTGGTAGGTTAACACAGTTGAAGAAAAATAGGCTCGTATGAACAACATTCTATAAGAGTGTCCACTGTCACCACTTCTCTTCCACTTCGTAAAACATTAGGATAAAATGAATGAAAGTTTGTAGGACATCAGTACTGAAGACCACCAAACATTATTGGGAAAAAAGACCACCTAAATTAACAGAGAAATACACTGTGTTTATGGATTATACATCTCAATATTTTTGAGATGTCAGTTCTTACCAGATCTATAAATTCAAATTGAATTTTTATGGGAATTGACAGGCTGATTCCAAAACATACATCTAATTGTGAAGGACCTTAAAAAGGTAAGATGATCTTGAAGAAAAAAATTTAAGGACTTAAACTACTAATTTCAAGACTTACTGTAGAGGTACAATAATTAAAAGAGTAGATGTTTGCTTGGGCTAACTTAATAGACAAATGGAATAGCGTAGGGGGTTTCCTAGGTGGCTTAGTGGTAAAGAATTCGTCTGTCAATGCAGGAGATTCAAGAGACATGCGTTTGATCCCTGAGTCAGGAAGATCCCCTGGAGGAAGAAATAGCAACTCATTCCAATATTCTTGCCTGGAAAGTCCCATAAACAGAGGAGCTTGGTGGGCTACAATCCATAGGGTCGCAAAGAGTCAGACATGACTGAGTATACACAACAGCAGCAGGAATAGAGTCCAGATAAAGACAAATAAATGTACTGTCACCTGATTTTATGACTTAGGTTCCACTGCAAACAGTTAGGAAAGGATGGATTTTTAATGAGTGTTTCTGAGTCATAGGCTCCTGCGTCAATACACACACAAAAACTTAGACCTAAATATCACCATTGAAGCAATCATGTTTCTATAGGCAACATGCGAGAATATTTATTAAATTTACTTTTTACTGAAGTATAATTGAATTACAATGTTGTGTTAATTACTGCTGTATAGCTTAGTGACTCAGTTACCATATATATATTATAATTATTATACATATATATATACATGTATATATATATGTATAATATATAAAAAATAAATACATATTTTTTCTTTGTCTTTTTATTATTACATATATATACATGTATTTTTATATGTGTATACATATGTATTTTATACATATAAATTTTTTCTTATATATTATACAGTACTCTTGCCTGGAAAATCTCATGGATGGAGGAGCCTGGTAGGCTGTAGTCCATGGGGTCACCAAGAGTCGGACACGACTGAGCGACTTCACTTTCACTTTTTACTTTCATGCATTGGAGAAGGAAATGGCAACCCACTCCAGTATTCTTGCCTTGAGAATCCCAGGGATGGGGAAGCCTGGTGGGCTGCCATCTGTTGGGTCGCACAGAGTTGGACATGACTGAAGCGACTTAGCAGCAGCAGCAGAAGCATATACATATATACATATACATATATGTTAAACAAAGAGACATGACTCTTTATACATATATATATATTACAGTTATATATATTTTTTCTTTTCCATTAGGGTTTATCACAGGATATCAAATATAGTTCCCTGTGCTATATAGTTAGAGATTGTAATACTAAGTGAAGTAAGAGAAAGAAAAATACCACATGATATCACTTATATGTGGAATCTGGGCTTCCCTGATGGCTTAAATAGTAAAGAATCTGCCTGCAATGCAGGAGACTGGGTTTGATCCCTGGGTCGAGTCAGGAAGATCCCCTAGTGAAAGGAATGGCAACCCACTCTAGTAATCTTGTCTGGAGAATTCCATGGATAGAGGAGCCTGGCAGGTTATAATCCATGGAGTCACAGAGTCGGACACTACTGAGCAACTTACACCTTCACTTTCGTATGTGGCATCTAAAATGTACAAATTAACTAACTTGTAAAACAGAAACAGACCCGCAGGCATAGAGAATCTTACAATTTTCAAAGGGGATAGGGATGGGGAAGGATAAATTAGGATTTAAGGATTTGCATATATAAACTACTGTATATAAAATAGATAAAACAGGGCTTCCCTGGTGGCTCACTGGTA
Organism: Madoqua kirkii; assembly: GCA_006408675.1. NCBI lineage: Eukaryota > Metazoa > Chordata > Mammalia > Artiodactyla > Bovidae > Madoqua > Madoqua kirkii. The sequence continues at coordinate 28,674 of SJYC01067333.1, forward strand.
AAGAATCTGCCTGCCAATGTAGGAGATATCGGTTTCATTTCTGATTCAGGAAGATCCACTTGCCATGGAGCACCTAAGCCTGAGAGACACAACTGCTGAAGCCCACACACCCTAGAGCCGTGCTCCACAATAAGATATGCCTCTGCAATGAGAAACCCTTGTGCCACAACCTCTGCTCACCACAACTAGAAAAAAGCCTATGCAGCAACAAAGACTCAGCAGAGCCAGAAATAATTAAATAATCCTACTGTATAGTACAGGGCATTATATTCCATATCCTGTGATAAACTATAATGGAAAAGAATATGAAAAAAAGCACTCAGTAAATGTTAGCTAAAATTATATGTTACTCTATAAAGCATGTAGAACAGTACATGATACCTTATTAATAAAGTAGATAAAATAGAACAAAAGAGACACTTGCGTACAGGTTAGAAAGGTGGAGATCAGTAGAAATTAGATTTTTATCCATAGGAAATAATTGTAATTTGTAAGTAAACTAATGCCCTATGTTAAAAGGACTTCGAATACCAAGCAAGAAAAGTCTGACCTTTGACGGCAGAAAGAATGTTTTCCAGAAAACTGCTTTAGGACTATTAATCTGTCAGTATTATACAGGCTGGATAGAAGAAAAAAGAGATTAAAGATGGAGTGACTGGCCAGGAAACTTGAATGACTGGGTACAGAAACAGAGGCAAATTTGAAATCAGTATACCAACCTTTCTAGTTCTCAGGCATGGTATTATGAGTCTCTGCCTTCAACTCTTGTCCCTTTCTCAATAGGTCTGTTAATGGAGTGTACCGGATTGGACTATATGCTCTTAAAGATATGCCAGCTGGTACTGAACTCACTTACGATTACAACTTTCATTCCTTCAACGTTGAAAAACAGGTAAGAATGATAAATTCAGGAGGGAGTTTGAACTTTATGATAGTACTCTATATAACATGAGCCTTCAGTGAACATTACTGATTTGTAGCCACTAAGAAATCATTGGAAAAGATTCACTCTTTGTTCCACTTATCTAGGATACATATGTCACAGTTATTCTTTCAGAACTCCGTAGAAGAGACTGTTCAATTATTTTTTGTCTCCAGTCAATTCTTAATTTTTCTCATGAAGTTTTTCCAAAATTTAATCTTTCCTTTCTACTACTGTGGAAACCATTTATATTTATTTTACTCACAGTGAGTTATGTTCCTCTGTATGAAGATTTCTTGATTCAAACTTATTATTGGGTGTCCAGCTACCCAGGCATTCTGTTTACACTTTTAGATTAGACTTCAGACTAAAACCGTTATTCTCTTTCCCTTCAAAGCAACTGTGTAAGTGCGGCTTTGAGAAATGTCGAGGAATCATTGGAGGCAAGAGTCAACGCATGAACGGACTCACCAGCAACAAAAGTAGCCAACCAGTGACCTCACATAAAAAGTCTGGACGGTCAAAAGAGAAAAGGAAGTCTAAGCACAAGCTGAAGAAAAGGGTAAATAATAATCTCATGATTTTCTCCAAATATCTGCATATAGGCAATTACTGAAATAAGGGATGTACCACAGGGTGGCATCTTTAGAGTGGTTTTCGTATTCTTTGAGATGATTTATGATTTATCTTGTTTTCCCTGCAATCTAATCCATCTGTTTTTTAGAGAGGCCACCTCTCTGAGGAACCCAGTGAAAACATCAACACTCCAACAAGGTTGACCCCTCAATTACAGATGAAGCCAATGTCCAATCGGGAGAGGTAAAAAGGAAATTTTCTTATCTGCACTCTTTAAATTATATGACTTGCTTGACAGTTTAAAAATTATTAAACATGTATATAGTTGAGACATTTGTTTTTTGCAGGAAGACTTTAAACAAGCATTCAGGGGTGAACTTGGCTGGAGGAAGGAACTAATTTCTAACTGAAATTTAACTTTTTATTAAAATGTGACTGTAGGCCAAAGAAAAAAAAAATGTGTGTGTATCTAGTAGTTGCAGTTTCTGTGAGTTTGCCACCAATATTTACAGTTTCTATGTTATAGGCGTTACAGATATCTCAAAATATCATTCACACTCATCTCTACCTTAAAATTACTGTGGTTATTAAACCCACCACTAGATCTTGTCATATGTTAAAAATTAATGTTCATTTCTAAATCACAGCTTCAGGGTTTTTGTTTAATATTCTGTAAGCTGTATCTCAGTTTATTCAGTTTGTTAAAATTTTAGCAATTTTAAATTTTAAATACTTAAAATTTTAAATACTTTTAGTTAACATTGATGAGAGGAGGATTACATGTGCTTCACCAGCCTGCCAAAGGAATGCGTGGCACAGAAGAGATTAAGAATCCCTGTTTTGTTGATAAATTAACAGAGCAATAAAAAGGATCTTTAGTGGTCATCTTTGCTTTTCCCTATATGGGGATACTTGTCCATGTCTGGAGTAAAAGAAATAAATACGTATGTCCTGTTTTTCAAATTGTCTTGGGACATTTCCTGCATCTTCCCTGACTGTGTATTCCAGTATCGTAGCAAGTTCATCCTTATCTGTAACTTTGCTATAATTTTGGCCCCTTTCATCCTATTTTACTTTGAATCATAGAAATTTTATGTTTCAGTAAAAGAAAGAAGTCCAGTGGTCTCTTCTTCGGCTGCATAGCAGCTTCAGATGCTTTTTAAAACTCCTTTTGCCCAGGCCACACTTCAGACCACATACATCAGAATTTTCAGAAGTAGAACCCAGGTATCAATAGTTTATACAACTCCCCAAGTGATCTCAATGTGCAGCTAAAGTCACGAACTATAAAATTAGTCTAACCCCCCTTTACCAAAGCCCATAGTTTGAGACTTAAGGTCCCATCTGTTTACATGTTTGTTAGAGTGAAAATCAAATTATAGAATCATCAAAATTGTGTAAGGTTAATCAAGATGCATATAACTCATTTAAGTTTAGAGATCCATGCAGTAGCACTGTACCTAACATGGTTTGCCCAGTGCATATCCATCTTAAATATCTTTACCTACATCTGACAGTCCAGTTCTCCTTGTTATAGCGACCCTAAGCCTATGCTTCATCTTGGCAAATTCCTTTAGAATTCTACAAATACTGCATAAAGCTGTACCTTCAAGTCAATATGCTTCAGTTGCCGAAATTGTTGCAGCTTTTTAGGTGGTATTTGTCAGATATTTGTAAATATTATAGAGAAATGTTTTGTGCTATGTGAAAAAAATCAAGATGCAAAACTGAATAATGTTTCTCCATATGTAGTTATCTTTAAAATAGCTGATTTCACTGATAAGTATTCATTTATATCATCATACCAGTGGCTTACATAGAGTAAACATGTAGTTAATGTTCATTGGATGGATGAATAAAGGAGCTCCTTTCTTCCTTCCTTATAGAAACTTTGTATTAAAGCATCATGTATTCCTGGTCCGAAACTGGGAGAAGATTCGGCAGAAACAGGAGGAAGTAAAGCACACCAGTGATAATATTCATTCAGCATCGTTATATACCCGTTGGAATGGCATCTGCCGAGATGATGGGAATATCAAGTCTGGTAAGGACCAGGAGACATTCATGTTAGTTTACAGGTATCAGTCCACCATAACCTATCCATCCCAGCACTAAACTTCTTTGTCTCTACTCTAAGGAATAGGAAGAAACTCCCTTCCACCAGCCTTCCAGACACCACATGCAGTCTTATAATTACTACGTATAGTGGATCTTTTGTGTTTAGGATCTTATCCTACCTAGAAAATAACTTGCAGACAGGATAAACAGTGATGCCAAATGTAGGAGAAAATGACATTAATGTTAATCTCAATACTTTGTTCTCCTCCACATTGAGATCAGCATTATACAGAGATGTTCAGATTTTCTTTTTCTGACTTTCATGAGTGAATAATGTACCAGTACTCCAGAGTTCAGATCTGGTATCCAGAACAGACCTTAAGCAGAAAATTTTACATATCCAAGCATCCTTTATAACTGAAAATTAAGTATTAAAAGCTTGTGCTTTTTTTTTTTTTTTTCTACACCACCCTTTGGCTTGAGGGGTCTTAGTTCCCCAACCAAACAGGGATCAAACCTCATGCCTTCCTCAGTGAAAGCACAGAGTCCCAACCACTGGATCACAAGGGAATTCCCCTCATACTATTCATTTACTCTTTCTTTCCCTCATAAAGAAGCAAGAAATTCCCTGGTGGTCCAATGGTTATGACTTGGTGTTTTCACTGCCAGGGCCCAGGTTTAATCCAAGTTCAGAGAACTAAGATCCTGCAAGCAGCACAAGATAGCAGGGGAAAAAAAGTAGAAGCAGTCTGCATGGTGTATAAGGCAGCATGTTGAGTAGGGACTAGATCGATTTAGAAATTTGCCCAAAATCTTATATCTTCTCAGTGATTTGATTGGCATGAATTCTGTGAACTTACTTTCCAATTAGTTCAAGTCTTCTGAAAATAACAGCAATTATTTCCTGAGTATTTATTATAGGTCAGGCACTGAGCTAAAACATATGGCAAAGGTTATTCCATTTAATCTACACAGATTACCTCTTGAGGGAAGTATAGACATTGTGCTTACTTTACTGCACTTTGCAGATACTGTTTTCTACAAATTAAAAGTTTTGTGGCAACCCTGTTTGGAGCAGTCTACAGTGCCATTTTTCCAAGAGCATTCTGTCCCTTTGTATCCTCACAATATTTCAAATTTTTTCAATATTTGTTACAGTGATTTGTGATTAGTGATCATTGATGTTACTATTGTAATCGTTCGGTGGCACCTCAAACCGTGAATTTCATAAATGTTGTGTGTGTTCTGACCGCTCCAGCTGGCTAGCCTTTCTCTGCTACTCTCCACCTGACCACACCCCATCTCCTGGCTCTCTCCCTATCTTTGGGCTTCCTAAGCTTAATCATTTCCAGCTTTTTTTTTTTTTTTTTTTTTTTTTTTAATTTCTAGCTTTTGATTTAAAGTGAGATACGTGCAACTCTTCCTTTCACTTGAACACTTAGGGCCCACTGCAGGGTTATTAGTTGGCCTAATTTCAATACTATTGTATTTTAGGTGTTCAGTTCAGTTCAGTCGCTTAGTCCTGTCCTATTCTTTGCGACCCCTTGAATCGCAGCATGCCAGGCCTCCCTGTCCGGGAGATGGTGATGGACAGGGAGGCCTGGCGTGCTGCGATTCATGGGGTCCCAAAGAGTCGGACATGGCTGAGTGACTGAACTGAACTGAACTGAACTGAACACCTAAAATACAATAGTATTGAAATTAGGCCAACTAATAACCCTGCAGTGGGCCCTAAGTGTTCAAGTGAAAGGAAGAGTTGCACGTATCTCACTTTAAATCAAAAGCTAGAAATTTTTTTTAAAAAGCTGGAAATGATTAAGCTTAGTGAGGAAGGCATGCCTAAGCCAAGACATGCTCAAAGCTAGATCTCTTGTACCAAACAGTTAGCCAAGTTGTAAATACAAAGGAAAAGTTCTTAAAGGAAATTAAAAGTGCCACTCCAGTGAACACACAAATGATAAGAAAGTTAAACTGCCCTATTTTGGGTTGTTTGTTGTGGTTTTTTTGGTTTTTTCTTTTTATTTTTTTATTGATGGATATTTTGTGCTCTTTTGTTGATATGGAGAAAGTTTGAGTGGTCTAGATAGAAAGTCAAACCAGCCACTACATCCTCTTAAGCCAAAGCCTAATCCAGAACTGTCTTCAGTTCTGTGAAGGCCTAGAGATGTGACAAAGCTGCAGAAGAAAAGGTTTAAGGAAAACTCTCTATAACATCAAAGTACAAGGTGAAGCATCCAATTCTGACATAGAAGCTACAGAAAGTTATCCAGAAAATATGGCTAAGATCATTAACGAAGGTGGCTACACTAAACAACAGATTTTCTCTGTAGGTGAAATAGCGTAATACTGAAAGATGCCATCTACTTTGGCTTTGCTGTTTTAAAGAAATGAAGTGAAAGTTGCTTAGTCATGTTCAACTCTTTGCAATCCCACAGACTATAGTCTATGGAATTCTCTAGTCCAGAATACTGGAGTGAGTAGCCTTTCCCTTCTCCAGAGGATCTTCCCAACCCAGGGATCAAACCCAGGTCTCCCACATTGCAGGTGGATTCTTTACCAGCTGAGCTACAACAGAAGCTAGACAATAGCACATCTGTTACAAAGTGGTTTACTGAATATTTTAAGCCCTCAGTTGAGACCTGCTACTCAAGAAAAATCATTTCCTTTCAAAATACCACTGTACAATGTACCTAATCACCCAAGAGCTCTGATGGAGATGTGCAATGAGATTAATACTGTTTTCATGCCTACTGGTGCAACATCTACTCTGCAACCTGTGGATTGAGCAGTAATTTCCCTATTCAAGTTTTATCCTCTGAGAAATATATTTCATAAGGCTACAGCTGCACAGATACTGAACCTCTGATGGATCTGGGCAAAGAAAATTGAAAACCTGGAAAAGATTCTAGAGCCCATTAAAAATATTCATGGTTCACAGGAGGAGGTCAAAATATCAGCATTAATAGGAGTTTGGAAGTCATGTCCAAACCTCATGGATGATTTTGAAGGAGCGGATCAAGACTTCAGTGTAGGAAGTAAAATGCAGTTGTGGTAGAAACAGCAAGAGAACTAAAATTAGAAGGGGGACCCGAAAGGTGTGACTGAACTGCTGCAATATTATGGTAAAATCTTCATGGATGAGAAGTTCCTTCTTATGGATGAGCAAAGAAAGTGACTTCTTGAGATGGAATCCTGTTGAAGATGCTGTGAAGATTTTGCTGAAATGGCACAAAGGATTTAGAATATTATATAAACTTAGTTACTAAGGTAGGGGCAACAACAGGGTTTGAAAAGGTTGGCTGCAATTTTGAAGTAAGTTCTATGGATAAAATGATAACAAAGAGCACTACATGAAGAAAAAAAGAGTATTACATGCTGCAGAGAAATCGTTTATAAAAGAAAGAGTCAAAGATGTGTAAACTACATTGCTGTCTTGTCTTCAGGAATTGCCTCAGCCAACCCATCCTTCAGTAGCCACCACCCTGATCAGTCAGCAGCTATCAATATCAAGTCAAGAACCTCCACCAGCAAAAAGATTATAACTTGCTGAAGACTCATAATGTTTAGCATTTTTTGGCAATAAAGTATTTTTTAATTAAGGTATATATGTTGGTTTTTTAGACATAATGCTATTGCACACTTAATAGACTACAGTATAAAGATTTTTTTCACATGCATTGGGAAACCACAATCTCTGTGTGACTCTCTTTTTTGCAGTATTTACATTATTGTAGTGTTCTGTAACCAAATCTGCAGTGTCTCTGAAGTGCCTGTACTACCACTATTCGCATTTTATAGTTGAGAAGCTAAAACACAGAGTTTAAGTATCTTTCCCCAAATCAGACAGTTAGTAGTGAGACCAGAATTCAAAAGCAGACACACATATCTGAAACCCAGACTTGGAACTACTATACTTGTTGCAGCTGGCCATTAGTAAGGTCCCTCTAAATTGTAGGATTTGTGTCTCTAGTAAACCCAGTGTTTTCTTATTTTTTTAAGAAGGAAAGAGAAAACTCCATAACCACTAATCTGCTTAGTCACTTCAAGGAAAATAGAGAAAATAGCAGGAATCCATTACAGAAGAGAAAGCCACATAGAGCTCCTCTTTTCCTGAAACTAATATTTACTCTATCCTTCCAGATGTCTTCATGACCCAGTTCTCTGCCCTGCAGACTGCTCGATCTGTTCGAACAAGACGGTTAGCAGCAGCAGAGGAAAACATTGAAGTAGCTCGGGCAGCTCGCCTAGCCCAGTCTTCAAAGAGATCTGTGATGGCATAATCTCTTATAAAGGTACCCCAAATTCCTTCTCCTTAGCTTTTTAAAAAAATCATATCACTTTCTTCACCTGAGATATCCAACGCCAGGAACGCATAACAATTTAGGACTGTGATTTTCGGTGGTTTACTCAGTTCTTCATTTGTCAGAGTATAGAATTATAGGACTAATTACAGTCTTCAGGGATTGTTGTGTCTGAATCCTTGGCTGTTTAGGTTAATTTTTGTATTTATTGGAACATTATCGTAGTTAAGCACTATATTTAAAAATCACATATTTTAGTTGTAGGATAGAAGTAGGTCTTTGTCTTGAATATAATTTTCCTGAATGAGGCAGTGAATTAGCAGTTTAAGAAAAAAGTATTAAAAATGTATGACATCAGTGGTTCTTAACCTGTCGATTGACAGATATCTGAGAATAAAGTTCTGGACTCTTGCCCCAGAAAAATATTATATACTTAATTTTGCATATATTCTGGAGGGTTCACAGGCCCTTTCTACATTAAGGCTAAGGGTATAAAGTTACAAGTAAATTACTTTTGAAGCATTTTCATGCAGACATTTACCCCACTCTTTTCCTTTTCTAAAATACATCTTTTGGATTTGTGTTGGGGTAAGGGTGGAGAAGGGGAGAGTTTTTTAATTTAGGTCCGTAGTTTGGTAATGCACATGACTTTTTCTAACCACGAAATATGTAGATATTTAAAATTAAAAGTTTTAACAAATAATTGCTGCTTTTGCCTTCAACTTTTTTCTGTTTTTTTTTTTATAATTGAAGTATAATTGATGTACAATATTATGTTATTTGCAGATGCACAGTATAGAGATTCATAATTTTTAGAGGTTATAATCTATTTATAGTTATAGAATATTGGCTATATTCTTGTGTTGTACAATATATCCTTGTTGCTTGCTTTATACATAATATTTTGTACATTCTTAATCTGCTACCCCTATATTACCCCTCCCTCATTCCCTCTCCCTACTGGTAATCACTAATTGTTCTCTGTATCTCTTGAGTCTTTTGTTGTTGTCCTTGTTAAAATCAGCCATCAACTTCCTTCCTTTCCTTAAATTCTAAGGAATTTGGCTTTCTTTCTCTTTTCTTTCTCTGTCTACTGTTTATCTTCATATTTTAGTGGGGTTTTTTGCCATTTGTTAACTTCAGCATAGAAGAAAGGGCAGACCAACCTATCCTAATATGTAAAGTTTTGTGACACCTGTTCCCTTTATACTCCCTAAAGATAACACTCTGTGTTCTCAACCAGCCCTATCTGATCTAATATGAAATTGCAGTAGATGTATCTGTATGTCATTATATTCTAGGCGTGAAACAGTAGGCTTTTTCTCTCTCTGTAGTGAGTTATTAGAAAGTAAGAGAGCAAGTGAGAAGCAGCCCCACAACATGAATTTTATTTTTGTAATACAGATCAACTGGTGCAAGAAGATGGATTCCAGAAAATATTTACAGTACTGAATTATTCATTATCTGGAATCAAGTTGAATCCAAACCAACAGAGTACTATTAACTGTGGGCAAATAGTAAGAACTGGAAAACATTTTTTGAATGTAGTTGAGTAGGAATTTGCCTTAAGCATACTAGCTGCTACCTTAAGTTCCTATATCTCATTTTTCTTAGAAAGTTTTCATTACCCAGCTAATGCTATTTTACATTTCAGGTGTACACACACACACACACACACACACACACACACACACACACACACACACACTGTATCTTTTATATTTCAGGTAATCCACACACACACACACACACACTGTATCTTTCATATTTCAGGTAATCCTGAATGTATCTTCTGATCTCTGCCTTTAATTACCCACATTTCTGAAAAGTCTTTTCATTTTTCACTGATTCCTTAACTTTAAATTTTGGAGATTCTACTTTTTTCAGTTAGGAGTTAATACTTGCCTCCCTGTAGAGTCAGTCTGTCTACTAAACCTTGCATTTTTTTGCAGATTCTTCCCGACAATCACTGGCAGCACCACTTTTGAACCTACCCCCAAAGAAGAAGTAAGTTTACATATGTGGGAATCATCTGAGGTTTAGTAAAGTCCTAAGTGTACCAGACTGACACCCTGGCTTTATGTTACAGGAATGCTGATTATTATGAGAAGATCTCTGATCCCTTAGATCTTTCCACCATAGAGAAGCAAATCCTCATTGGTTATTATAAGACAGTGGAGGCTTTTGATGCTGACATGCTCAAGGTCTTTCGGAACGCAGAGGTATTTGTCACTGACTTCAAACACAGATTTAAGAAGTTTGTTCTGAAGAGGTCTATTGTAGAAGTTTAAGATTTTTACCTTCTTCTCCTAGCATCCTTCATATTTCTGATTAAGAAAGGTAGCCATTTTTATTGAGTACACTAGGGTAAATTCTGCTTACTTGAAGTGCCTTGCTGTGTGCCTGCTAAGTCACTTCAGTCTTGTCTGACTCTTTGCAACCCCATGAACTGTAGCCCACCAGGCTCCTCTGTCCACAGGATTCTCTAGGCAAGAATACTGGAGTGGGTTGCCATAGGGTTATAATTTTCTAAATACTGGAGATATAATAAATGGAGATAATAATACAAATAGAATGAAAGGTTAAATCATACTCCCATAACAATTTTTGTAGAAACTTACTTTCATGTTGAACCTCTACATTTACATAGTAGACATTTTGCTACATTTAAGTTATATCTGTAGACTCTACTCAATAAGTATATGTGAAATACACAGAAACATGTATAAGCAAATAAATATATATCTTAAGGATGAATCAGCATATAGTACATTAAGATATTGTAGAATAGGTGAAGCTCATTGGAGGAGAGGTGGGCTTGAATTGATACAAAGATGTAGAATATTGTATGATACATAGAGGATATTTTTCAGTGATTTTGAAATACCTTGGAGAGGTGTTTGAAGGTCAGAAGAGACTATTAGATGACAGAGGAATTGAAACTGAAGACAAGAAATGAGAGAAAAATAGACAGATGGGAGAAGAATTGGAGCAGTCTTGAATTGTTACGTGCTTTCTCCTGAACCCAGCTTCCAAATATATTTAGACTTATAGCTTTGTGTCCCTAGTATCTATAAAACAAAGGTAAATGGAGAGATTCTCCACATTATTCTTGTGGTACTTAATCATGTTCCATGGTCTCTGTGTTTTTGATCCTTGTGGACAGTAAAGTCTGTGACAAGAGTTGAATGTCAGAGTAATAGAGCAAATGGGAAAATTACCATGCAGATTCTCATTTTAATTCATTTTAGTTGCATTTAAGTTGTTTTCAATTGTCTGGCCCCTATATTTGATGGCATTAAAAATATATTAACCAAATGGGAAGATAAAGAAAATCCTGCACCTCTTCAGGTATATTTTTAAGGTAAGCATGATTTCTTTCTCTTGCTTTCTTCAGAAGTACTACGGACGTAAATCCCCAGTTGGAAGAGATGTTTGCCGCCTACGAAAGGCCTATTACAATGCCCGGCATGAAGCATCAGCCCAAATTGATGAGATTGTGGGAGAGACAGCAAGTGAGGCAGACAGCAGTGAGACCTCAGTCTCTGAGAAGGAGAATGGGCATGAGAAGGACGATGACGTTATCCGCTGTATCTGTGGCCTCTACAAGGATGAAGGCCTCATGATCCAGTGTGACAAGTGCATGGTGAGAGTCAAGAGGTGAAGCAGAGGCCTAGTCCTGATGAGTGTGGTGACTATATTCAAGGCATCAGCCCCTGCCTCTTTTGACTTTGCTTGACAGGCTATTTATGAACTTTAACTTTGCCTCAGTTTCTGTTATCCCTTACTGCTCACCATTTTGTCCTTCTCCTTTTTTATCTCTCTCTTTTATTTTTTTCCTCACCTTTTTTCTACCTCCTGTTCTTTGTGCCTACTTTCCACTGCACATTTCTGATGTAATCTGGATCAAGAAGAATGATAATATATAAGGCAGTGCTTTACCGAAGAAACACTAGGGGTACTACACTCAACATAGCACTAATGTGGATGGAATTCAATATATAGAGCTCCTGATGAAGGAGTCAAGGCCTGGATTTGAGCCCTGATATCCCCATTTGATACATCTGAACTCATAACCTTATATAAAATGGAACTATGAGTAATAGATAGAATTGTTAGGAGAATATAATTAGATAAAGTTAAGTAAAAACATTTTGTAACTATGAAGCTTTCCATAGTGGCCGTATTGTTGGTGCCTATTACTTTGTAAGCGATAGCTTGGTGCTGTATTCATTCCTCCTTCTGTTCTCTGCCCATCTCCTTATTTTGTTTGCCCAGATCCATGTATTATAAACGGTCTATATACTTATGTTCAGATAAGTCCTCATTCTTCTTTCCTCCTACTTTACCATTTATCCCTAATTCTTACTTACCATCTTAACCCCTTGTTCCTGTTTTACTTTACCCTGTCCTGTTGCTTTTCTTTGTTTTTTTTTTTTGTTTGTTTTGTTTTGTTTTGCTTCAGCTTGCAAGATCTTAGTTTTCCAACCAAGGATTGAACCCAGGCCATGGCAGTGAAAGTGCCAACTCCTAACCACTGGACTGCCAGGGAACTCCCACAGATATTTTTTATTCTTAGTCCCCAAGACTTCTCTCAGTGAGTCTAACTCCCTACATACACACACATTTCTTTTTTTTTTTTGCAGGTGTGGCAGCACTGTGACTGTATGGGAGTGAACTCAGATGTGGAGCACTACCTTTGTGAGCAATGTGACCCGAGACCTGTGGACAGAGTAAGTTGCCTTCTGATAATACCCCAATCTAAAAGTAGGAGATGTGGCACATGGTATTTTATCTACCCTGCTCCTAATGTACTGAATTTCCTTTGATAAGTTATTCAGCCTCTCTAGGCCTGTTTCTTACAATTTCTTACACTTTACATTGAGGGTAATAATTCTGCCCTTCCTTTTCTCAGGAGTGGGACAAAGGAAGAATACTTAGAAATCTGTGGAAGAAATGATACTGTATAAAAACCATGGTTTTTATAAACACTATCTACTATCCATAAAAGAAGTAGCTTACAAAGTTTGAAACTTGTATACTCTAAATATCACTTATTTTAAGCAGTGTTTAAGGAAAAGAGCTCTGGACTCAGAGTCAGCAAAAAATTAGTCTCAGCCTCGTGTTTTGTTTTGTTTTGTTTTGGCCATGCTGGGTCATTGTTGCTACATACAGGCTTTCTCTAGTTGCAGCAAGCAGGGGCTCCTCTTTCATTGAGGTGTGCAGACTTCTCATTGCAGTAGCTTCTCTTGTTGGCTTCTCTTGTCTAGGGCATTCAGGATTCAGTAGCTGCACCGTTCTGGCTCTAGAGTGCAGGCTAAACAGTTGTAGAGCTCAGGCTCAGTTGTTCCACAACATGTGGAATCCTTCCTCTGGCAGGAGGATCTTAGCCACTCGACCACCAGGGAAGTCCTTAAGCCCATTTTTTAAGAGAGTTAGTAGGTTGGGTAACTTGCCCAGTTATTAAATGGGTTTTTTCCTTAGCTCTGCCATATTTATATGTGTGATCTTCTATAAAAGGAGATATTTAGGCAACATTTCTTAACAGTGGTGCAGTTGTCATTTTGAGTGGACCGCTCTTCAATGTTGTAAGGTTTACATTGCAGAATGTTAGGCTTTCTTGGCCCTTGGGCACTAAGTCAGTATAGCTTCCTCCAGTCATTGTGACAGAGTTCCCCTTCACACATTTTCAGATGCCCTTTAGATGGCACAGAGCAACTACATAATTAGTGCTCCACTGGGTATAGTTTGGGATATTTCGTCTGTCAAGTTTGTCCTCTATGTTTACTTTTTCAAGTTTAAAAACTCTTGATTGCAGTCACCTGTTTTAATATCTGTGCTGCATTGAAATGACTAAGCAGTAAGTCTTAATTGCTTGGAGAGTCTAGGTTTTAGTTCTTTTTCTCTTGAATAGAGAGGCTGGAAATAGTAGTCACAGCCCTTATCCCTTGGCTTTCTGCTCTTACCAGGAGGTACCCATGATCCCTCGGCCCCACTACACGCAACCTGGTTGTGTCTACTTCATCTGTTTGCTCCGAGATGACCTGCTGCTTCGTCAAGGTGCATACACAGAAGCTGACTCTACTTGTCAAAGCTGACCTTTCTGAACAGTAGGGAGTATCTGCTGTCTGCATAATAGTCCTTGTCTCCATATGACCTTTAATAGCAGTAGAATATAGGTTTTTTAATATCCTCAAGTTACTCAGGCTTAATACATTTATCTTCACCAAATAATATTTAAGGTAGTGTTTTACAAACTGAAAAACATTATGCTAAAAATAAATTGGAGAGACCAGAGTGTTACAAAGCCAGTTTTAGGACTGGGAAAGACATATAGCACTCCAAGAGGTAGAAGACCTGCCTCGTGTCATTCTCATGATCTCGAATTCTCATCACCATTAGACTGCGGTTGTAGTTACGTATTTCTTATTTTAGATTTTCAGTTCCTTATATGTAGACCTTGGGTGACACTAGTGAATACCTAGCGTAACTTATACAGGAATCATTTTAACCTTCTCCTGTGTTCTGTGCCTTCTGCATCTTTAATCTCCTGTGCCTTCCTAGGTGACTGTGTATATCTGATGAGGGATAGTCGGCGCACCCCTGATGGCCACCCTGTCCGTCAGTCCTATCGACTGTTATCTCACATTAATCGAGATAAACTTGACATATTTCGCATTGAGAAGCTTTGGAAAAATGAAAAGTATGTGTTGAGATTCTATCTCTTTTCTTCAAGCTGTACCCTACTAGAGTAGTGCTGGATATTCACTACAATCTTGATAATTAAACTTCTCCCTTCTCTTTTTTTTTTTAGAGAGGAACGGTTTGCCTTTGGTCACCATTACTTTCGTCCCCATGAAACCCACCACTCTCCATCCCGTCGGTTTTATCACAATGAACTATTTCGAGTGCCACTTTATGAGATCATTCCCTTGGAAGCTGTAGTGGGGACCTGCTGTGTACTGGATCTTTATACATACTGCAAAGGTAAGTGATTTACACTACCTAAAAAATGACCTCCTGGCTGCCATTCATTGATCTACTCCTACCCACTGTATGTATGCATATAGTCTCTCTCTGATAAAAGATTGTCCAAGACTGGCTTTGAAGCTTCAGAGAGCTATATACTTTCTTTTACCTAGTGCTTGGTACTCAATAAATGTTAATTCTCCTTTTAATTTAATTCATATTTTTCATAGTGTGTATTTAGTACTCTATTAATACTTGTGGGAAGATAAGTTATTAGGATAGTGCAAACATAATTGTGGTTTCGGACTTTGACTTTTAAATCATTATAACTAGGTTCACAAAATAGGAACCGTAACAATCAACACATTTTTGTCAACAAGAAGTAAGTTTGTTTATTCCCATAGCATAAAAATCCATGCTTCAGGATTCAACAAACTCTTGGAAAGCATTTTCTGCCTCTTGCTGGTTGTGGAAGCATTTTCCCTGCAAAAAATTGTTGAGATGCTCACAGAAGAATAGTTGGTTGGCAAGAGGTCAGGTGAATATGGTAGATGAGGCAAAACTTCATAGCCCAGTTTGTTCAACTTTTGAAGCATTGGCTATGCAAAGTGCAGTCTGACATTGTGGAGAATTGGGCCCTTTCTGTTGACCAATGCTAGCTTTAGGCATTGCAGTTTTTGGTGCATCTTATCAATTTGTTGAGCATACTTCTCAGATATAATGGTTTCACCAGGATTCAGAAGGCTGTTGTGGATCAGACCAGCAGCAGACCACCAGATAAGTGACTGTGACCTTATTTTGGTGCAAGTTTGGCTTTAGCAAGTGCTTTGGAGCTTTTTCTTGATCCAGCCACTTAGTTGGTTGTCTCCAGTTGACATATAAAGTCCACTTTTCATCACAACATCATAATCTGATAGAGAAATGTTTTGTTGTTGCACAGAATAAGAGAAGACAGCACTCCAAAACAGCAATTGTTTTGATTTGCAGTGAGCTTATGAGGCACCCACTTATCCTTCTTTTTCACCTTTCCAATTTGCTTCAAATGCCCAACAACCATAGAATGGTTGATGTTGAGTTCTTTGACAGCTTCTCGTGTAGTTCTAAGAGGATCTGCTTCAGTGATTCTTCTGACTTGGTTGTTGTCAACTTCCAATGGCTGGCCACCACATTCCTCATCTTCAGAGCTCTCATCTCCTTTACAAAACTTCTGAACCACCACTGCACTGTACATTTGCTAGCAACTCCTGGGCCAAATAGGTTGTTGATGTTGCAAGTTGTCTCCGCTGTTTTATGACTCATTTTGAATTTGAATAAGAAAATCGCTTTAATTTCCTTTTTTGTGTAACATCACTTCACTAGTGTAAAATAAATATAAACAACAAGTAATGTCATTAGCAAAAAAAAACATAAACCAAGAAATGTGAATTAAAACGATGTATAACATAACCACATTTCAGAATGTATTTCAGTATCAAAGTTCAACAGTGTAAAAAACTGCAGTAACTTTTGCAACCACCCTAATACTCCCCCCTCCAATTCCAAAATCCTTTATGGCCATCATCAACTTGCTACATTAAACGAACAAAATAGGACAACAGTTTCATAAGGTTTGTGGCTAACAGTAGAATCAATCTAATTTCAGATTTCAATTCAAACAGTGTTTACCTGTATGCCCTTGGGCAAGTTATTTAACCTACTGAAAATAGGGATTAGTATCTATTTTATAGAGTTTTCTAAGGATTAAACTAAATAATCTACTAAATCACTAAGCCCAGTTTATGGCTCACAGTAAAACTCACTGTAAGTTAGTTATCATTAGAAGCAGAGTTTAGTTTCCTAGGTCTTTCTCTTAGCATCACAGCAAAATAGTCCAGAAGAATTCCTTGCAAAAGCCAAGTGCTTAAAGCTCCATGCTACTGATGACTCCTCCGTCCCCTACTTTCTATAAAGTGTTCATTACCAAATGTGCTTCCCTCATTTGAAGTGTCATTCTTTTTTTATAAAAAGAATATAACTTCCCCATAATATGCTCTGTTTTTCCCCTGAAATGTTCTCTCAAAAATTCCTGCAGCACTCAGTCTATGTTTCCGGTTTATTTCCATCCTGTAGAATGCCCTTTCACTCTTTGATTCCCTTTCCGCTTTCTTTGACACTAGTGTCTCCTTTCTTCTGCAATCACCAAATGCTTACTTATTCCCCCTCTCAAAACAGCTACTATGTTTCCCTGTTAGAAAGTCTTGCTTCTCTCCCACTGGTATGTGATGGGCAGCTCAGGGTGAGGGAAGGGAAAATAGGGGAAGTGTTCTTTAACAGTGTTTGGCCTCATAGGGAGACCCAAAGGAGTGAAGGAGCAAGATGTGTACATCTGTGATTATCGGCTAGACAAGTCAGCACACCTGTTTTACAAGATCCACCGGAACCGCTACCTGTCTGCACCAAACCCTATGCCTTTGATCACTTCCCCAAGAAGCTCACTCCAAAAAGAGATTTCTCAGTAAGTCTCCTTCTTCGCTTCACTGTATGTGTCAGGACAGTCTAGTTCATGCATGGAATCCACAGTGAGAAATTTCAAGTGGCTCTCTGCTTCTTCACCCTGTTTCCATCCCAAACTGGAATACACCCTCTCTGTGGATGTTTGAACAGCAAAAATACATTTATTCTGTATTTCTGGAATTGTTATTATATTTTAGATAGGTTTTCCTCTTTTTTTCTGTCTTACACCTCTTTACCATCTTTGCCCTTGAGCCCTATTTTGTAGTTTTTTTGGTTTCTCACAGCCATAATTTTGAGAAACAAAAAGAAAATAACATTGAGAAACTTTTGGTGAAAATAATTTAGTGCTTTTTATCCTTGGATTTAAAGTATAAGACATTATTATCACTATTAAGGAGAAAAAATTGTAAGTAAATGCTGTTTTCATTTTCAACCTTTTTCCTGTGTGTTTGTTTTTTTCAAATTGTTGTGAACATATTCCTCCAGTTATTTTGTGCCATTTGTTATTTCATAAAGGTTCTGGTTATCCATCTATTTGCTACAATGAAACCCTGGACTAAACTCCTCATCCATGAGTCGTTTTTTCAGTGGGCCTGTCAGAATTCAGAGTTGTCATCCTAGAATGCTTAGAAATAGTCTAACTAGAACACAAACCTTTATGTCCCTACTTTTCCTAGTGTTATTTTTGGATTTCTGTGAATCATATTTCTTTTATATTCTCTCTGCCCAGCACCAGGCCCTGCCTCTCATTCTTTGGTCTTGCTTGCTCACTGTCAGCTTTGAAACTCCAACCTTAACTTCTCAAGTTAGGATTGGACAAAAGGAATTGTGACCCTTTCCCTTCTACTGTCATTCTAGGCTTATAAAATGCTTACAAAAACAAAAAACACATTGTGGCCTACAGATTATTAGAAGGACTGAACTTCTGACCTTAAAACAGTCCTCTAATATTGAAGGTTTTAGCCCAGTAGCGCCTTTTTTAACTTCCTTGCCTCCCCACCTCCTTTATCCTGAGTTAGCCCCAGATCATCTGATTCAGCTTTGCCAGCATTTGCAGTACACTTACCAACTTACCACTTCAATGTCTTCTCTGCAGCCTCATTATGTCCCAGACAACTACAAGAGGAACGGAGGGCGGTGAGTCCCACTGGGGGGATGTGATTAACCAGTAGCTTGAATGGAGTAAGAGAATAGCCACTTACCCATTCGGTCCCACCCCTAGGATTGAAAAGTCTATGACAGAGTAGCCCAGTATAGTGCCAAGAATAATATGGAAGAACTGCACTTCACTAGTAGTGGGCTCATTATGGAGCCTTATTTGGGGCAGGGAGGGAAATTTGTAAGATCAGAGAAAGAAAATGATTTGGAACAGAACTCTTGACATATTTGGAAAAATCTCTCTCTTAGGTTTCTGAAAGTTTTCCCTAATACCTCAAGGTGTATCAACTCTTAGGTGTTTAAGGAACAGAAGTAGCTAGAAGTGCATGGTTTTAGCTGAGCAGTTTGGACTCATAGTTTTTATTTGTGCTTGTTTTGTACACAAGCGGGGTATTCTGATGGAGGGAAGACCACGCCCTGTAGCATGTGGGATCTTAGTTCCCCAACCAGGGATCGAACCCATGCCCCCTGCTGTTGGAAGCACAGAATCTTAACCACTGGATCACTAGAGAAGTTCCCAGAAGGGTATTGTTACAGAAAGTACTGGAGGCTTTTTTCAGTTTCCTTTTCTATTGAATGGTAGTGTAACAGTTACTTTACCTATATCAATAGCTTTTTTTCTTTTTTTTTTAGGAAATCAAATATATTTCTTAAAAAAAAAAAAATACCAGATAACAGATGAGAGAAGAAATTTAAGAAAAGTAAAAACTATTTAAATGCTTATTGTAGTCAGAATGTTGGTATCACAAGGTTGTGCCATACTTCTGTGTACTCATGAAGCAATCAGAAGTAGCTCAGCATTTCACCAGCTCTGGTCTTCTTATGGATTCCTGAAAGAAAGAAGAAAAATTGAATTTTATAAATAGAAATTAAATTGAAGACCATAGGGACTTCTCTGCTGACCCAGTGGCTAAGACTCTGAGCTCACAATACATGTAGCCCAGATTCAATCCCTTGTCAGGGAACTAGATCCCACATGCCACAATGAAGATCCTGTGTGCCACAACTAAGACCCCGTGCAGCCAAATAAATAAATGAAAATAAACATTTAAAAAATAATAAAATGAAGACCATAGCCAAGTTTCTTACATCTTGAGCCAAGGCTCTAACAGCTAGCCTACAGGATCCACAGGTCTTTTCCTTTCATCCCCCTTCCATCCCCAAGTGCCCTGCTTAGCCTTCCTCTCTAAATTCATATATCATTCTGGCAGATCATCCTGGAAGTCTGAGCGCTCAAAGCCACCCCTGAAAGACCTGGGCCAGGAGGATGATGCTCTGCCCTTGATTGAAGAGGTTCTGGCCAGTCAGGAGCAAGCAGCCAATGAGATGCCCAGCCTGGAGGAGCCAGAACGGGAGGGAGCCACTGCTGAAAACAGTGAGAGTGAAAAAAAAACAGAGGAAAGTAGCCAAGAACCCCAAGTAGCCTGTACCCCTGAGGAGCGACGGCATAATCAGCGAGAACGACTCAACCAGATCTTGCTCAATCTCCTTGAAAAAATCCCTGGGAAAAATGGTAAGGAAAATTAGGCTCCTAAGATAAATGCAATATTAGCAGAGAGGGAATGAAAAAGAGCAACTTCTGATTATTTGCCTAGAGTGGAAAATATTCTTTAAATGGCACAGTTTTTTCATGGGCTTGTTCTTAAATTCCTCTTGGGAATGAAACTGGGAGGTGAGAGGATCTCCTCACTGGAGGGCAGCTTATTTCAGTTTGGCCTGGCTCCTGTTGCTGCTAAGTCGCTTCAGTCGTGTCCGACTCTGCGACCCCATAGACAGCAGCTCACCAGGCTCCCCCGTCCCTGGGATTCCCCAGGCAAGAACACTGGAGTGGGTTGCCATTTCCTCCTCCAATGCATGAAAGTGAAAAGTGAAAGTGAAGCTGCTCAGTCTTGCTGACTCTTCGTGACACCATGGACTGCAGCCTACCAGGCTCCTCCGTCCATGGGATTTTCCAGGCAAGAGTACTGGAGTGGTTGCCATTGCCTTCTCCATTTGGCTTAGAGGAAGGCCTAAATTGCTGGTGGGTTGGCAAAGGACCCATTGAAGTCCTGTCATTTCCTGAGAGTTCAAATCTGGAACAAGAAGTGGGAGGGTAGAGTTTGATGAGCCTCCTTGGTTCTGTTTTCAGCCATCGATGTGACCTACTTGCTGGAAGAAGGATCAGGCAGAAAACTTCGAAGGCGTACTTTGTTTATCCCAGAAAACAGCTTTCGGAAGTGAACCTCAAAGAATGAGAACATCAGGCATCTGGGATCCAGTGGAGCCTACAGTCCTGCCTCCTGTTCTCTGAGTGCAGACAGGGGTGGGAAGGGTCCGTCCAGCAAGGGGAATGGGGCCACGTCGTTGACATTAGGTACTTAGTAAACCTTGGAGCTAGTGGAGAGGAAGAGGAAGGGGATCTGTCCAGACAGTTCAGCTTAACTTGTTTTCTTCTCCATTGCTTCACCCTGAGGGTTAATAATGTAGGGTGGAGGGCAGAGCACACTGGGGATGACCAGAATCTTTTGGTACTTTATAGCACTTGCCCCTCCCCTCAGCTTGGGTTTCTCTGTGTCATCCTCTGATCTTGCAGGCACTGCTAAGAAGCTGCTTCCTATACCCAGGTATAACTCAGACTCCAAAGGGACAGGGACGGGATCCCCACCCCTACCCTGTCTGTTCTCTATAGGCTCCAAGAGCTACCCCTAGAGACCTAAAACACAAACAGTAACTGGGCCTTGTTCCAAATCCCTGACTAGGAAAAGTTTCTCTTGCCTCTTTTCCCCAACCAGGTCAAAGTAAAATGTGAGTTGACAACTCAAAGCACTTGTAACTGCTGCCCCTCTCCCTACCTCTGCTATCCCAAATGGAATCATGGAATAGGGAAGGCCCCCATGGGGTCAGAAGGGCACAGTCCTTATTGTAATTATTTTGGTTTTCACCTTCATAACCTGCCAACCATATTTTTTTTTAAAGAAGGCCAGGCCCCCGCCAGCACATGTGCTGTTTATGAGCTGTGGTTCTTGTGTGTCTGCTGTGCTCTGCGAATGGAGATTCCTTTCAAAGAAAAGTCATTTTAAAACCTGCGTAAAAATGAACTCTAACCACCCCCCCAACAAAAGTCACTACATAAACTGTTGAGCAGTATTCACCTATCAGAGTATTTGTTGTGAGTGTAGATTATCAATTGAAAACACTACTTCTTGTTTTACTTGTACAGTTTTCAATGTCCATCTCTTAAAGAGACAGTGTGTTCTCCCTGCCCTTAGTCCCATCTTCCTTCACCTTCCTAATGACTTCGTCTTCAGGAGGGATATCCAGGGTGTCACCTTCCTTCCCATTCACTTGACCAGGAGTTACCAGATAAATTGTCTCTTTAAAAATAAAACTTAAAAAGCTTCGCTTTGTTGTCTTCTCAGACATACATATGCATATATGTTTTAGATGTTCTTATAAGAGAAAAGATGGTTTTTAAATGTGCCAAGTTGTGTGTTGTATATATATATGTATGTATATATATATATATATATCTGCTGCGTGATTAGTAAGCAATACAATAGTTAAACATTTCCCCATTACTTTTTTCTAATATTGGACCAATGCTGTCCTAATTGTACATTTCCTCTTAGGATGACGACGCTCTGACTTGTTTAGGTAGAAACATTGACCACCTTCCATTCCATTGAATCTTTCTTTTTCTCCTTTCTGTGTCAATCTTGAGGGAAAAAAAAGTAAAAGAGACAGGGGATACCAAAGATCCCCTTGAACAGAGAAAAAGCAGAATAAATATTTTATTAAAGAAAAAAGAGAATTAAGAAAATAGTTTGGAGTATTTTCTTACTGTAGAGAAGCACTGTACATTACTAAGAGACCTGGGTATAAGATACTCACGTGTGGAGCTGGGAAAATCGCATGTCCAAGCCCGATTGAGTGGTTTCTTTTGGTTTTCATTGCAGGGAGCAGGGTGGGAGGGAGGTGGGAATAGGGGCACTTTGGGGTCTCCTTTTAGTCAAAGCAGGAAAATGACAAGAAAGAGATTAAAAATATTTCCTTTAATAGTGTTAAACACTAAAATTTTAAAAAAGTCTCAAAAAATTAAAAAGAAAAAAAAAACTTTGTAAAATGAGAGAACAGAAGCAAAAGACACTACGCTCTGTCATTTTATCTTTCTTTTGTTGAAAGACTAAAAACTGAAATGTTTTTTAGACAATCAAATGTTAGGTAAGTGCAAAAACTTGTTTTTTCTTACTGGTGTAGAAATTAATGCCTTTTTTTATTTCTCGGTTATTTTATAATAACAAAAGAACCCCCTAGCTGCCAGGCGGGTTTTGGTGTTTGAAATGCGGGGCAAAGCACTACATCACTGCAAATAGATACAGAGTTAGTCTGCATGTCTGTAGGCTGTGTGATTGCGGAAAATATAAATGCTGCTAATATATTTCCTTTTTACAAAAGCATATCTAAATAGATGATTGTTTTGATGTTAATCTTTGTAAATTATGTATTACCAATTTTAACATTGGATGTAATTGCATAAAAAGCTTGCATCTCAATCCTTGAAAGTCTAGTATTAAATGGAAAAAACTTTTCCTAACTACAGAGTGGTGAGCTTGCTATTTTTTTTCCTCTTTCCTATCCTCCATTTATATTCCCAGGATCTTCTCCATCCTGTTTCCAAAAAGATCTGCTTAAAACCACATCAGCATCCTAGGCCCCACATGGGCATGCTAACCACTGTTGACTGTTGGATAAAGCTTTTCCTCAGCACTACAGCCTTTTTGGTCTGGGCCAAGCCTAACCAATCAACATAATAATCATCTACACCTATACCCCCTGAGCACACAGACATCTAATACTCATTAACAGCCTCTAAGGTTGGCAGTAAGTTTAGGCTACATTTTCTAGGCCACTATGTTAGACTGTTTCCATTGTAAGCAGTGTACATATATTCATTTATTTCACCTTCATAATAGCCCTTTTGGTAGGTACCAAAACCAAATTTTACAGATGAGGAAAAACTGAAGCAACAGAGAGGTTAAGTAACTCACCCAAGATCTTGTAGCTAGTTAATCCTCATAATAGTCCCCTGTAGTTATTCCCGTTTTCGTAGAAGTAAAAACTGAACCTCGGGAAGGTTAAGTAAACTTGCCAGATCTAGTAACTAGTGTTGGAGCCAGAACTCCAAAATCTTTTAATTTCATCCACAAATAGGAAAGTGTCAGAAATAGCCAAAGCCTGACCCTACTAAGGAAGATAAATCCATTCCTGCCAACTGAAAGACATAACAAACTCTTGTCCTAGACAGGAGTCAGACATTTAATCTTTGAGTTCAGCTAGAATACAGTTGCTCAGAAGCCTCAAGACAGTTGACTTACAAGAGCTCAATCTCTACTCCGACAAGAACTTAGGGTTTATCCTACTATTACATAACAGTCTATCCATGGCTGCAAAAACAATACCTTAGTAGTTAATGTTTCTTTAATCTTTATTTAACCTTTAATATCACTTTAACATATACCTAAAGCTATTCTGTTTGGATAATATATAATGGTAAATAGCACAGAACTAATTTTATATGAATCTTTGTCCTATCTCAAGATGTTCTGTTACCTGATAACCATTAGGCTCCAGCTGCCAATATCACCAGGTCTCATTGATGCTCTGACAATATTGTTCTAGGACTCCTCCCACTTTTGAGGATTACCCACTATAAAACCAAGCACATAGGGATAAGAGTCAGAAAAAAGGAGAGGACAGGTTGAATCATAGGAAATGAAAGCTGTGTACAAGTAAAGGATTTCTGAAACTTTAGAATCATGCCCACCCCCCACATACACCAAAGATCTCACTTCAAGAAATATTAGTCCCAAAGCATAGTCTTCCATATCTACTGTTTTATAACTTAAAACATAAAACTTATTTTGCAGAAGTAGTTTGCAATTGAAGAAGCTTCATAAACTTGAGTACTCCCACTCTTAAGAATATATTGAATGACTAGGAATTCTCAGAGGCAGTCAGAATCCAGTTTGAAAAACATCACCTAGAAAATAACTGAAATGCAAACTGAGGTCTAAAGCTGAGAGGACCACCAAACACAAAAAGCAAAATTAAAGCAAGGAGCAGATGAATATCAGAAATTGGCCAGGAATAGAAAACATTAAATCTTAGAAAATGGCAAAACTATGAGACAGTTGAGTCTACCAACCCTACCCGAGTATTTCCAAGGCGTCAGCTCTTCCTTTCTCAAGTCCTTTCTCCCAACAGCAGCCTGTTGTGCTCTTAACCAAGTTTCCAAAGATGAAGGAAAATTTTAAATGTCTTTCTTCTGTTTCACCTCACAGCTTTCAGCTGCCCCCTGACTTTCTTATTAACTGATGATAGCTTTCTATGCTTCTGCCCTTTTAGTAATTCTGTAGACAATCATCTGTAGTGATCTCTACCCCCATCCTCCAGGCTCTAGAGCATTTAGCTATTCTCATTTCAACAGACTGAAAGGAAAACATTAACTCCTAACAAAGTAATAGACGTCAAGTTATTATGCTTCCTAAAATTATACCACCACGGAATGGTGATATTAAATAGAAAACAAAACATGTGTCCCTTTTTAACACCTTTTAATCTTTCCCATCACCTCAGCTATGAAGCTTGTAAGTACAACTTCATGGACTAGGTCTTCCCAGCTCTCCCATATCTACTCAGGCTCCTACTGTATCGGTCTAAGCAAAGCAATCAAGTCTCAGACGAGAGATGCACTTCAGTGAGTCAGGCACCAATCAGGGGCTACCTTTCAAGGAACAGAGCTAGACCCAGCTAGGAAGGAAGCATCTCCCTTGGGCTCCCCATGACACAGCCTCCTGGCCCTCCCCCATAGCCTATGTCCTGAAACCCAGTGACGACACATTCAACTCCCACTCTTTATTGGGACAAAGGAGGAAGGAGACAGACCAACACCACAGGCCCACCCACCAGGGCTGTCCAGACTTGAGCATCTAGTCCAGCATGAGTACATCATAAATACAGGCAACGTGGGGTGGGTGAGGTTAGGGAAGGTTCCATACACAGAAGAAGACTACAGAGGCCCTTCAAGTCTTGGGAACTGAGGCATATATAGAGGCGCAGTTCACTTTTGGAGGAAGAAAATAGGGGGGCTAGATTTCCATTTTGCAGAATACAGATTGGAAAGAGGAAAGAGATGGCATGGAGGGAAATTCCTTTTTATATATTTTCAAAGAGCAGATTTCACCTTATAGATGGGTATGGGAGGGAAGGAAGAAAGTTTATTTTAGATATTAGCAGAAATGGCTATGGGAGGAAAGTGTCATTTTACAGACAGGGAAGGTACTTGGGGGAGAGTCAGTATACATGGGTGAGTATTCACAGGCCATTCCATTCCCAGGTGACAGAAGGGAGAGAGGTGCAGGAAAGGAAAAGGTGCTAGGCCTAGAGAACAAGGGAGGTATACCCCACGGGTACCAGCCCCTCCGCTCCATCCCTCCCACAGCGGAGCCAGTCCTCGTCCACAGTGGCGATGACACGCAGCACTTCCCCTCGCTGGAAGCTCAGCTGGTCAGGTCCTGCAGCAGTGTGGTCACAGAGAGCCCGGACTGCCCTGTGAGGAGCCAGAGGGAGATGCTGGGATGAAGTGAGGTGGGGGTGCCTGTCGCCAGCCTCACCTCCCCCACTCCGCGGCACGTATGTCCCTGTTGGTTCAGCTGAGTAAACATCAGCTGGGCTCATGGGGACCAAGTCTCTTCAACATGTTGATTTGTTTAGGGCCCCAGCCCTCTCCTAAGCTTCAGACCCACTCTTTAGCTCTTTATTTAATGTAATTTGCACTTCTCTGGTGCTTCATATTTCAACATATGCAAACTAAATGACTCTAACTAGTCCCTCCTCTTAGGTCCCTTATAGTGGTAAATGGCATCACCTATACAGTTATTCCTGGTAAAAAGGGATCTCAGTCTCTACATCCAATTAATCACCAAAACCGGTTTGATGTTAGTTTCTCCCACCACTCTATTTATCCTCTATCCTGCCATTATCTTAGTTTAGGCCTCTATACTCTCTGGACCACTGGTATATAACTAACTGGTCTGCCTGAATCCTGACCACTCTCTCCATTCTCCACACAGCAGTAGAGATCCTTCTAAAACTTATCATCCCTGGGCTTAAGACCCTTTAAAGGCTCCCATTGCCTCGGAGTGATACCCAGCTTCCTTCACTGGTCTGCTGACACCTCTGACCTCCCCATCACCACTGCCAGGATCCTCCACTCCAGCCATGTACTCACAGTTCCTCACTTACTCCACTTTGACATCTCCACCTTTGCATCCTGTTCCTTCTGCAAGATGCATAGCCCACACCATCACTAGGCTTCTCTGAGTCCCCAGACCTAGGGAAGAAGCCCTGTCTGTATGGCTCAAAGGGCTATCTTCCTTCCCCAGAGTCTTCAGCACACAGAATGGTAAGTGCTGATTTATTAACTGATATCCCCACTGGAGTACAAGCTCCTTGAGGGCAGAGATTCCAACAAGTTTCCCTTTGCATTCCCTCCTCCAGTATAATGCTAAGCACATAGTATGTACTTGAAAAGCACTTGAATGGAAAATCAAGAAACCTGATTCAGGGGTGTCCCTGATGACTCAGTAGTGAAGAGTCCATCCCTGATCCAGGAAGATCCCTCATGCCACAGTGCAACTAAGCCCATGCACCCCAACTACTGAGCCTGTGCTCTACAGCCCAGGAGTCACAACTACCGAAGCTGTTGCCTCCTAGAGCCCTGCTCCACAACAAGAGAAGCCTGTGCACCACAATGAGAGAGGAGCCCAAGCAGCAACGAAGACCCGAAACAGGCCCCCCCAAAACGAAGCCAAATTCAGTGGACTGAGACCCTAAAATAAGCCAGACCCTGAAGATGACACAGCCCCTGGTGCCAAAGTAGAAGGCCCCCCTAAAGGGAAGCCCAGTCCCCCCGTGGACGCACACGCATTCATCGTACACTCATACCGTAGTAAAATTGACCAGTAAGGGCAACTTCTATGTGCCTAATACTTTTATAAAATCACGTTTAGTCTTCATAACAACCATTAAAAAAATATAAAGTATCTCTTTTTACAGAAAAAGAAACTAAAGGTTCAGAGAAACTAGTATCACACTAATAATAAACAGCAAAGATGCAATGCGAACCAAGCACTGTCTGACTACATCACCTCCCATCCACACTGTGAAGTCAGAAAAACCCACACATGTAACATAACACGTGCACACCAGTGCTTCCTCCCTGAACCTTCTTACCTGTGGGTCTGTGCCGCGCTGGGTTCTGAGACCTCAAGCTCCTTAGGAGACGAGGGAGCCTCAGGAGGCACCGCCCGCTTCACCAGAGCCAGCACACTCACTGTCGGGGGCAACCAGCTGGATGGTCTCCTGGAGGAAAGGATGCAGGGTCACAGAGGTCACCCCACCTCCACAAAAAGAACCAAGGATCTGGGACCTTGGAGGGAGGGAGAGGCTGAGGGACCCAACTGCAGTTCAAGGGGTCAGGAGCTGGTCACTGCTGAGGGCAGAGTGGCAGTCACGGGACACAGTTGCCTTTAAGGTGATTAGGGAGGTGACAGTGAAGGTCTACCACACCAAAAGCGACAAAGGGACCTACGGAACCAGCAGGCTTAGCTCCAGAGGGTCACTAAAGAGTACCTGCAGCCATTAAGGAGCCACCAATGGTCAAACCCTGGAGCAGGAGTCCGCAAATATTTCCTTTTTTTCTAAAGAGCCAGAAAGTATTTTTGGCTTTGAGAGCCAAGAGGAAAAGTGGACAATATCATGCAGGTATTTAATAACTGTTAAAAGTTCATGACTTAATATAACCATCATGGCTGTAGAAACGCCAGGCTGTCAACCTCGGTCCTAAAGGGTCCCTACTGAGTTTCAAGTTAAGAGTGACTGAGGGAGTTCCTGGTGGTCCAAAGGTCAAGACTCTGCTTTCATTGCCAGGGCCTGAGCACAATCCCTCGTCAGGATCCTGCCAGCACCCAGTGTACCAAAAACAAATCGGGCTGACTGAGGGCTCTGAGAGGGGGTCAGAGGTCATGGATGGGGCCAGGGACCCCATTACCTGGACTTTGGGGCTCCCTCTCAGTTTCTGCAAGGCCCCCAGGCACTCCAAACAGTCTCCCCAGCCATACGCCTCTGCCTGGTGCTGCTTCCTCTGTGTGCAGGGACCTCTCCGGTGCGGCCTGAGCTGCAGTCTGGGTGCGCCTGGACCCCCACCGGGGAAGAGGCAAGCCCTCGGCACCACCAGATGCATAGACCCGGGAGGCCTGGGTCAGCTGCTCCCACCAGCTGCAGGGGCTGGGAGAGCTTGAGGGGGCTGAAGGGCCTGGAGGGGCCTCCCCAGAAGCCCCCCGGAGGCTCTGGGCCAGCCGACCCCCCCAGTGCAGCATGGCTTGCACAGTCTGCTGCAGGGCTGGAGGCGAGCCTGGGGGGGGTGGGGCCTGAGGCGGCCCCAGGGGCAGGTGGTGGTGGTGTTCAAAGAGCAGGTCCAGGTGGAAGGTGAGCACCGACAGCGGCTGCAGCAGGAGCAGCAGCTCCGTGGACAAGGAGGGGCAGCCAGCCCGGGCCAGGGAGAAGAAGCCAGTGGGCAGGTACAGGAGGGACAGCAGGCCTGGGAAAGAGCAGGCTACCATCAGCCCCTGCTCTGGGCCTCGGCCAAGGGCTTCAGCCGGCCAGTCAACAAACACCCTCCTGGCCTCGCTCTACACTGGGCACTGGGGCAGAGAGAGGGGGACTCGGCAGGATACAGGGCTGCCACATCCCTGCTGTGGAACCACCACCTAGAGAGGGGTGTGGCAACAAGTATGCATGCATGCTGCATCGATTCAGTCGTGCCCCTTTGCAACTCCATGGACCACAGCCCGCCAGGCTTCTCTGTCCATGATTCTCCAGGCAAGAATACTGGAGTGGATTGCTGTCCCCTCCTCCAGGGGATCTTCCCAACCCAGGGATCAAACCTTCATCTCCTGGGTCTCCTGCATTGGCAGGCAGATTCTTTACCACTAGTGCCACTTGGGATGCCCAGTAGCAAGTATGTAAGTAACAAAAAGGAGGACTTGAGGGCCATGGGAGCAAAAATGGGTAGGTGGGGTAGGGAATGGGTGGAGCCTCACTGAAGAAGGACCCAAAGGATGAATGAAAGCTAATGAGGAGGCAGGAGGAGCAGGAAGCCCTACTGGAGGAGGAGGCACAGCAAAAGTAGGGCCCTGGGGAAGAAAGAACTGAAAAGGAGACTGTCACCAGGGAGAGCCCCAGACCTGAAGGCAAAGGCCGGATAACCAAGTCTTTGCAGGTTAGAATGAGGATTAGGGTCATTCCTCCTATTAACAAGACTTCTTAAAAGAGTTCTAAGCAGGACATTCCTGGTGGTGCAGTGGATAAGAATCCACCAGCCAATGCAGGG
Organism: Madoqua kirkii; assembly: GCA_006408675.1. Classification (NCBI taxonomy): domain Eukaryota; kingdom Metazoa; phylum Chordata; class Mammalia; order Artiodactyla; family Bovidae; genus Madoqua; species Madoqua kirkii. The sequence continues at coordinate 58,582 of SJYC01067333.1, forward strand.
GACACAGATTCGATCCCTGGTCTGGGAAGATTCCACGTGCCGCAGAGTAGATAAACCCATGTGCCCCAACTACTACAGCCCAAGCACCCTAGAGCCTGTGCCCTGCAAGAAGAGAAGCCACCACAGTGAGAAGCCCACTCACAGCAATGAAGCATAGCCGCCACTAGCTGTAACTAGAGAAAGCCACGCAAAGCAATGAACACCCAATGCAACCAAATAAATAATAAATTAATTTTTCAAAAAAGAGTTCCAAACAGAAGAGTAGTAAGATTGGAGATCTGGATCGAAAGCATTCTGGCATCAGGGGGAACCATCAGAAGAGATCCCTTTTCCTACTTCCCCTAGTCTAGCAAGCCCATCCTCTCCCATTTGAGCCTCTGACCTGCATCTTCCTGGAGACTGGAAAACCACAGCTCCAACTGCTTAGTGCTGGGGGAGAGAGGAGGGAATAGAAGTTAGGGACACCAGCCCCCTGTGGGTGGAGGATGGGAAATAAGACCAGGACAGGGTAGGCCTTCTCTGGGGACATGGGGCACCCACCATATGTCCCACCCAGGACAACCTTGCAGTCCCCAGGCTGTGGGAGGGACACCAGAAAGAAGGCCACTCACTTGAGGAGGCCCAGGATGAAGGCGTGGAAGCGGCTACGGCTGCTTCTCAGCGGGGCCAGACGGCTGACCTGGCTATACAAGGTGCCGAGGGAACGAGTGCTGGAGCCTGGGACACAGGCCGCCGTCAGCCAGACCCCAGCCCTGCCCTCCGCCCAGTCCCACACTCCCCCCCTTCACCTGGCTTCACAGACGCCTCCACCACACTCCAGGGGCTGCTCCGCCGCTGCCCAGTGATGAGGTCTTTCCGGAAAGGCTTCAGCCCGTCGGCCACCAGAGCATGGAGGGCCGGACAGAGGGTGGTCAGCACCAGGTGCCCCACGTCTGGGCTCAGACGGCTATCCCCCAACTGGGCCTGGAGGCAGCGCAATGGGCATGGGTCTGGGGATACCTCCAGCCTTCCCCTGCACCCTCAGGGCTACATGCCCCTCCCCACCCCTCAACACCCTCCCTACAGGCACCTTCACCTTCTGAACCAAGTTCCGGGCGGCCCCAAAGTGCGAGATGATTTTATCCACTGAAGCACTAACAGCTATCAGGAGACCTGGGAGGGGGGCCGGGAAAGAGAAGGGTCAAAGCTCCTTGTCTCTCTCCAGGCAAACCCCGAAGGACTCGGAGAGGCCAGTTCACACAATATGACCGAGAGAGGAGGGCCTAAGTGAGGGGAAGTTGATTTCCAAACCAAGGGTCAAAAGTCAGGGTGTCCTACCTTTTTTCTGCTCCTGCAGCTGGCCAGTCCCACTCTGGGCTTCTGCCATCCACAGTCGCTGGGCCCCGGGGATGCCGGCGAATGACCAGGAACTACGGACTGGGATAAGGGAAGAACGCACTGACACTTACCAGGGGTCACACCCAAGGACTCCAGGCATTCACAACGGTCATCGCCTATGGGTCCAGACAGCCCAGCCCCTGAAGTCTTGGGGAAAGGAGTCTAGGGCTGTGGGGAGCACAGGGCAGCTCCCAGAGTGAAAACCTGCACGTATCTCAGTACTGCCGCCCTGTTTCCCACTTCTCGGTTCCCATTTCCCTTCCTCACGGCCCAGCTCCCACTCCTCGATCCCGGAAGTCCCAGCGTGGGGCAACCGAGATCACCTCCCTCCCGCCTGCCAGGCTGGGCCCTGAAAGGCGGGAGATACAGGGCAGGGAAGGGAGGGGTAGCCTTGCGCCCGCCACTCCCCCACCCCACCCCCTGGCGGGCGGTGGTGGGGGATGGGGGGACGTCAGGTCCGCGGGGACCCAGGGAGCACGTGGGGAAGCCTGGACCAATGGAAAGACAGACAGACGGGAATGGGAGGAGAGACGGAGGGAGAGCAGACCCAAGGATTGGGAGGCTGGAAGGCGCCGGAAAGGGGAAACCTGGGTCCTGCGCCAGCTAGGCGGAGGGCCCCTCGCTGCAGCCCACTGGGGCTGGCCCCAAGGGGAAGGAGTGACCAGAACCCCCTTCGGCCAGTGAGCTGAGCGAACTTCACCCTTCACCCTTCCCGTACAAGGTGGGGGTCAGGCTCGAACTGCACTGGCCAGGGAATTCCACAGAGGGTGTGACCCAAGGTCCTTAACAATGGACTTGCTGGGACCCCCTTAAGCTGTGCGTGGAAGCCAGCTAAGCCTGTAACCACTATGTCCCGGCCACACAGCTGGGAAAGCAGCAAACTTCGCCCAGCACGGGGAGTTAGCAAGACTCCCCAGGACCAGTGAGCTTGGAATCGCCCAAGTTGAAGGGCTGGACCCAGCCGGGTAACCCGGGAAAAAACTAAAGCGGAGGTCTGGCCGAGGTTCCTTAACAATGGACTTGCTGGGACCCCCTTAAGCTGTGCGTGGAAGCCAGCTAAGCCTGTAACCACTATGTCCCGGCCACACAGCTGGGAAAGCAGCAAACTTCGCCCAGCACGGGGAGTTAGCAAGACTCCCCAGGACCAGTGAGCTTGGAATCGCCCAAGTTGAAGGGCTGGACCCAGCCGGGTAACCCGGGAAAAAACTAAAGCGGAGGTCTGGCCGAGGATGGGTGGGGCTTTGGAGTGGGCGGGGCAGCCCCGCCTGAGGCGTGGCCCGCGGGGCTGGCCCCCATCCGTCTTACGTAGCCTGGGCGGAGGCGGTGGGCTCCTGGTCCAGCGAGGGGCCTTCGGCGGACGAGGTGGCCGTGGCAGCGGGGGGGCGGGTACCTGGCAGGGTGGGGGAGCCACGGGGGGGAAGGTGCTACTTCTGGGAAAGAGCGGGGAGAGCAGCAGTGCCAGCTCAGGGCTGGCCAGGCAGGGAAGGTCTCCCCTGGCCGGGGGCGAATAGGCCCCCACCGGGGACAGGCGGACGGGCAGCAGCTGCTCCTCTGGGGTACTCGGTGCCCCCAGGGGCCGCAGCCCAGCGCCTGGCCAGCTAGCCAGAGGCGCCGGGAGCAGAGACCCAGCTGCAGCGGCGCTCCCACCCTGCAACAGGGGGCACCCGTCAGCCGAGAACCGAAAAACCAGGGGCCGAGGGAGCAGGAGGGGACCGACTGCAGGCGGGATTGGCGGGGCAGATGCGGAGGGGAAGGAGGCCAGCGGGATGGGCAGCCAGGCAAGGAGGGGCGGGAGAAAGAGGGAGCAAAGAGTTAGTCCCCCCGTAACTGAAGGACCCACCCAGTTTCCCTTTCCCGGAGCGCTCCCGGTAGCAGGGGACGGGAAGGATGGGTGGGATGGGTCACACAGAATGGAGGGGAGACAGGGGGTCGGGTCGGAAGCTTTGGAGGTGTAGGGAGGCCAAAGGCCAGCCCTCCTCTCGCCACCTCCTATGGCCACTTACCTTCAGTGCCAGCCTGAGGACCTGGATGCTCCGGCTCCTTTGAGGCTGGGGCCTCCTCACCAGCAGCTGGGCTGCCCTCCCTGCCCTCCTCGGGCTGCCCCTCTGCTATGGGCTGCAGCCCAGGTCGGTTCTTCTTCCTCCGGGGAGGGACAGGTGGCGGTGGGGGCCGAGGTGGGACCAAGGCCCAGCCAGCTGGGGGGTCTCGGGGCGGGACTGGCGGGGGCGGAGCCCGGCTTCTGGACCGTAGTTCCTTGAAGGTGGTGACTTCCCGGGGAGGCGCCTGGGAGCTGCCGAGCGACCCTGTGGGGGGCAGCTCGGTGTCGGGAGAGAAGACGATGAGCCAGTCACTGCGGTCTTTCTTGGCCTGCGCACGAGGGGCAGCCCTGGGCCCCGCTTTCGCTTCTGGGCCAGCTCGTGGAAGGACGTGATTGTCCGGTGGGGCACCGGCTCCTCGCTGACGTCACTTCTCCATCCCCCATCAATCTTCCCTGCATCAGTTTTCAAACCAGAATCAGTTATTTCTGTATTGGTTTTCCAACTGGAGTCGAATTTTCCAGGTTCAGTTTTCCAACATTCAATAGTATTCCCATTGACTTTCCAACCCGAGTTATTGTTCTCAGTGATTTTCCAGCTAGCATCAGTTGTCTCTTTGTCAATTTTCCAAATGGGGTTGATTTTCCAACTGGGTTCGGTTTTCCCAGCATCGATCTTCTCATCATCAGCCTCTGGGAGGTCAGAGGTAGGGAGGTCCTGCTCCTCAGCCTCCTCCTCTTCCTCTAGCCCTGGGGAAGGGAGGTCCTGGCCAGTGGTCAGGGCATTACAATTGGAGTCCAGGCCTGGACCAGATGGAGAGGAAGCTTCAGAGCAGGAATCCGGAGAGCAACAAAAGCTGTCTGGGGAGCAGGTGCCTGGGCCTGCGGAAGCCAGAGGGGAACCTTGTTCCAGGGGAACGATGCTGGGCTGAGGGTGAACATCCTCGTTGCCAGGGAGGGCCCTGGAGTAGACTGAGATGGGGGACTCATCGGGGCTAAGATCTGAGCAGGAGCTGAGAGAGGAGGAACAGCCAGGGTCTGAAGGAGAGGCAGCCCCCTCCTCCTCCTGTGCTAGGTCCTGCCGGTTTTCTAGGCCTGGCCCATGCTCCTGGCAACATCGGCAGGGCACTGCTGGGCTGTTGGAATTGGCATCCACCAAGGTCCCACTGCAGGGGCCCCTGCTCTCCTTGCCCCCGGTGTCCCCTGGGGGAGGAGATGTGCTCAAGGGCCCCTCTCGGAGCTCCGGACGGCGGGACAAATGCAGGCCTAGAGAGACATGCTGGAGGTGGATGTGGTTGAGATTGCAGAGTAAAGCCCTCTGAGGGGACAGCATGGTGCCCGCGGCGACAGGATGGCCTCAGAGAATGAGGAGGATCAGCCCTCACATCCACTTGCCTGGCAACCGCAGATGCAGCCCTAGAAGAGAGGGATAGTGAAACCCAGCCAGGAAGGGTGCGGGCCGCGGGAAGAACACCAAGGTGACTTAGGTGCTGGGGCAGGCGTGGAAGGGCGCCTTGGACAATATTTAAATGAGATGCAAATAGACATCGACTGACTATTAGTTTCCGCTGCAGTGTTTGCAGGTCGAGTCGAATGTAACCCCCACCCCGGAGAATGGGGCGGGGAGGGTCAGAGAATGCGGCTGCGCCCTCGATCTCCTTGGAGGTGCGGAGGCTTTTAAAAGCTTGGGACCCAGAAGGGGTCTCTCTGCTGCAATCTGGCCCTTCCCCTCACTCCCAGGGGAAGGGGTCGAGAGGCCCCGCCCAGATGATCTGAAATAGGGTTGGGGGAGGTGCGTCCGGCTGGTTGATGCAGGAAAGGGGCAGGCGTGAGGGAAAGGACCGAGCTGCAGGAGCAATGGTCAGCCTGTCAATTCCAGCAGGCAGGCCGGCCGGCACGGGCCTCGGCTCCGGGCTCCAGTCTACAGCCGCGGTGCACCTTCACCCTGCTGCGAATACCAGCACGTCTGTCCCATTCTCTCTGCACTTGTCTCTATGATGCAGCTCCACCCCACCCCTTCTCTATTTTTTACTGCTCCCCTCTCCTGCCCCACCCCGCGAGCCCCGATCCATCCATCCACACCCGCAGGCCAAGCCATCCTCACCAGGGTCCTCCTGCAGCCGCTCCGGCGTCTGGAGCCGCATTCGGCTCCGAGGCTGCGGTCCCTGCCCAGCCCGCACAGACTAGAGGGGAGGGACGCTGGGACGACCCGCCGGCGCTGCGCAGCCGCGCCCCTCCACGCATGGGCGTGGCGAGTCTCAGACCCAGCCCCCAGCGCTTGACGCTTTCGCCTGTGTCACCCACCCAGACCCAGCTCAAGGGCTTTTGATGCTTTCTAAGGTCCCCCTGAAGGGACCTTTTAGTCCCAAGGGGGTCCTGAATCAAAGCCTGAGGTTCCAGCTTCCATGCAACTGACCCCCACCCTGCCCATTCTGGACAAAGCTGCGCCCCTGGCTGGCACAAGCAGAAACGGAAGAACCACAGGGTAGACAATAATTTATTGAGAAGCCTCCCTTCCCCACCTTCACAGACTCTAGGTCACTTTTTCCGCTTGTAGATCTTTTGTGCTAACCCCAGGAAGATGGCTGGGGGCAGGGGCGCAGCATACTGCTCAATGAGACCCATAATGTGGCTGTAACTGTCTTCCTCATATTGCATGTACACAGCCGATAGATTCATCTCCTCGTAGAGCGCCTTCACTCGGGCCACCTTCTCAGCCTCCTTCTGCCCATAGTTCTCCTGAAGGGTCGGGGGTAGGAAAGCGGGCTTATTATCCTTCCCCCAGCACCTCTAGGTCCCCTCCACTCCCCCATCCAGAACCTCTCCAATGCCATTTATTCATTCCATTCCTGCCTCCAGTTTCAAGGGTCTCTGAGTAGCTATGATCTCGAACTCCAGGACCCCCCATGTCCCCATCCCCATCCCAAATGCTCACTCAGTCAGTGGGGTTCCGGCCTCAGCTTCCTGTACCCCAGTGTTTCTCAACCCTTGGCCCATTTAAAATTTCTGGCAGATAGTTCTTTGTGGGAAGCTACTGTATGTGTGGTATTTGGCAGCATCTCTGGCTTCTCCCAACTAGGGATCCCAGTGGCACACACACACACACCAAGTTATGATGACAAAAATAAATGTCTCCTGACACTGTCAAATGCCAGGGCGTGCGTGCGTGTGTGCATGCATGTGTGTGTCAAATCACTCCCATTGAAAAACCACTGCTCTTTCCCCTATTCCACAGCTTGAGGGTCCACAGCACACCGTAGGGCACCTGCAGGATTTGGCGCTGTTCTGGAGAGGCCCGCTGCAGACACTGAACCACCAGCCAGCTGCACTTGTTGTCCTGGATGTCTGTGCCGACCTTACCCGTCACACTGGGGTCCCCAAAGAGATCAAGGTAATCATCCTGGCAGAGGGGGTGCAGAAAAGAAGGAAAGAAGAGACTGTAAGGCAGGGAAGGAGCAAAGCTGGAGCCTGTTTTCTGCCAGTGCCCATGCCTTCCTACCTGAATCTGAAAGAACTCTCCCATCTCCAGCAGGATCTTCTTGGCATTGGCATGCTCCTTCTCTCCATCAATGCCTGCCTACAGTGAAAAGAGGGTTAACAAGTCACACACCAGAGGTGCCTGCATCTTCCTGGCTGCTTCCTCCCACGAAAAGGGTCTTGCCCCAGTACAGCCCCCCACCAAGTCTTCTCTCCTTTCAGAAATCCTTGGCTTCCCTGATAAAGGAAGTCCTGGCTGATGGTCCACCCTCTATCCCACTGATTTTAGCTATGGGTGTTCTTGCAAGTCACAGCAGAGGTGAGTCCATTCTGGAGGCCTCTTGTCTCACAAGGCTCAGTCCCTGAGTGCTCTGATCCTGCTTCCTAATATTTTTACCATTTCCAAATTCTTTCACTATGGAAAGGAAACTTGGAGAAGGTCAGCATAGATAGCTAAGCCCATTGATTGCCTTTGAATCTAGTCTTCTCCCTCAGCCTGAATTATCTCCTCCCCACTCCTACTACTGTACACAGATGAAGAATTCATTGCTCTCCCTTGAAGCACTGTCCACTGTAAACCACTCAGTTCATTTTTATATTAGTCCCACGGGTGGGGATTTTATCCCCATCTTATAGCTGAGGAAACAGACTCAGCAAAGTTAAGTAACTTGCTCAGTATCACTCAGTCTTTCTTTGTGGGAAGCTACTGTATGTGTGGTATTTGGCAGCATCTCTGGCTTCTCCCAACTAGGGATCCCAGTGGCACACACACACACACCAAGTTATGATGACAAAAATAAATGTCTCCTGACACTGTCAAATGCCAGGGCGTGCGTGCGTGTGTGCATGTATGTGTGTGTCAAATCACTCCCATTGAAAAACCACTGCTCTTTCCCCTATTCCACAGCTTGAGGGTCCACAGCACACCGTAGGGCACCTGCAGGATTTGGCGCTGTTCTGGAGAGGCCCGCTGCAGACACTGAACCACCAGCCAGCTGCACTTGTTGTCCTGGATGTCTGTGCCGACCTTACCCGTCACACTGGGGTCCCCAAAGAGATCAAGGTAATCATCCTGGGCAGAGGGGGTGCAGAAAAGAAGGAAAGAAGAGACTGTAAGGCAGGGAAGGAGCAAAGCTGGAGCCTGTTTTCTGCCAGTGCCCATGCCTTCCTACCTGAATCTGAAAGAACTCTCCCATCTCCAGCAGGATCTTCTTGGCATTGGCATGCTCCTTCTCTCCATCAATGCCTGCCTACAGTGAAAAGAGGGTTAACAAGTCACACACCAGAGGTGCCTGCATCTTCCTGGCTGCTTCCTCCCACGAAAAGGGTCTTGCCCCAGTACAGCCCCCCACCAAGTCTTCTCTCCTTTCAGAAATCCTTGGCTTCCCTGATAAAGGAAGTCCTGGCTGATGGTCCACCCTCTATCCCACTGATTTTAGCTATGGGTGTTCTTGCAAGTCACAGCAGAGGTGAGTCCATTCTGGAGGCCTCTTGTCTCACAAGGCTCAGTCCCTGAGTGCTCTGATCCTGCTTCCTAATATTTTTACCATTTCCAAATTCTTTCACTATGGAAAGGAAACTTGGAGGTCAGCATAGATAGCTAAGCCCATTGATTGCCTTTGAATCTAGTCTTCTCCCTCAGCCTGAATTATCTCCTCCCCACTCCTACTACTGTACACAGATGAAGAATTCATTGCTCTCCCTTGAAGCACTGTCCACTGTAAACCACTCAGTTCATTTTTATATTAGGCCCACGGGTGGGGATTTTATCCCCATCTTATAGCTGAGGAAACAGACTCAGCAAAGTTAAGTAACTTGCTCAGTATCACTCAGTCATTCCTAGTGGGGGCATGCCTGCTCCGTGGCCTCCTTATTGAAAGGCCCACATGAGCAGGGCAGCAAGGGATGAAGAGGCTCACTCACCATATACATGGCAGCAGCTACAGGAAGGTAAAAGGAGTAGAAAGCTGTCTTGTACTTGACAATAGACTTATACCTGCGTGCAGGGAGAAGATAGACTCCTTAGAAGGGTTATGCACCCCCTTCCAGCCCTCCCTCTCACGGTCCAGATGTGGTTCCCATGGTCCCTCACCTCTTTTCTGTGAATCTGCCAAGATCCACGTTGCCCTGGGGGGCTGTGATGAGGTCCAAGGTCTGTCCGATCTCAGTTTGATAAGAACTCTAAGGAGCAGGAAGATGGCCTGTGAACTGGGCTTTCTCCAGGGCTGGAGAACTCTGAAATCTTGGGCCCTACATCCCACAGCAGTTGATAATTGGGTGGTCAGAAAGACAGGAGAAAGAGAGGGCTCCCAAACTCAAGGCCCACACAGTCACACACGTGCCCTTTACCACTCCTTTCAATCACAGAGACACAAGGAAGCCGCCACCACCACCCACCCCGACTCCCTCCCTCAGTTATTTCCCCTTCCAGGCAAATCTGGGTATCACTCTAAAACAAGACTGTCCCATCGAGGACAGTGAGCGTGGCATATCTGGACGAGAATGCCCCATAGAGGCCAAGGCCACCGGGGGAGCCCTAGTCTGCAGCACACCTGCAGGAAGAGCTCGACCAGGTCCAGGTAATAGGGCTGCTCCCGACAGCACAGTTTAGCAGGCGGTAGATGGACGATTCCAGAAGGAAAGCATCATTGATGGCATCCAAACCTATGCCTGGCTGTCAGGGACACAGAAAAACAAGCAATCCACTTCTGGCCTAGACTCATACCAAGAACCCGCAACACCTCCACAGGCTCCCTGTGACCCTTTCCCAGTGGTCTGTTGCCATACCCACTGCGCTATCTTCCCACCCACTTACCTTCAGATACCAGCAGGTCTGCCCCCGGCGGGTGAGGGACGAGTCCATAATGTCATCTGACACCAGGAAGAAGGCTTGGAGCTAGGAGGATGGAAAGTGGAATAAGAGTCCCAGGGCTCCTTATGATTGCTGCAGTAAGAGATGCTGCTTTTAAGAATCACTGGACAGGGAAGGTAGGTCAGGATGAGGCCGAGGACTGGTATTTTTGGCCACACTGTGTGGCACGTGGGATCTTAGTTCTCCAACCAGGGATTGAACCTGTGTCCCCTGCGCTGAGAGCACGGAATCTCAGCCACTGCACTGCCAGGAAGTTCACTGAGGACTTTGAATCCGGGCTGTGGGACTTTGGAAAATTGTATGACTTCTTTGGCTCAGGCTTCCCAACTATAAAAAGGGACAAAAAACTCCCTTGTTTTCAGAGTAAGAGACATAACAGATCTCCAGACAATCCCTGGTATCAGGGAGATGATGAAATACCTTCATATACTGTACTCCTCCCTGGCCAAAAACTTTGGGGAGGGTTTCAAGCAAGATTTCTTCATGCAGTGTGACTTTCCATGACTTCAGGAACAAGAAAGGCTGGTTCCTGCATTCTCTCCGGGCACTGCTTACCCACTCCAGCAAACAGGAATAAAACCCCACCTCAGGAAGCTCATTTAGGAGCCTGGGTCTAATAGGGTGGAACTGAAGTCTGACTCCTGGTAACTTTCACTCTTAAACATCTTCAAAGGGCTTCCTCTTCTGAGTGCCAGCCTCCTGGGAAGTACCAGACTATGCTGGCTCCCTGCAGGACTTGAACTACCTTGAGGCAGGGGCGAGGTGTTTGACAGCATGGCATTCTCAAAGCCCAGCTCAGTTCTGGTCCATAAATGTTTGTCTAAGAAATACATGAGAGGATGAAGCACTGTAACTTCTCCGGAGATACTTCTAGCAGCCAGGGTACATATTCCAGCTCCCTCAAACAGCTTGTGAAGACATGAAGCTTGTGAAGCTTGTTGTTTTTTTTTCTTCTTGGCCACATCACGTGGCTTGTGGGATCTTAGTTCCTCGACCAGGGATTGAATCTGGGCCGTACTTCAGTAGTGAAAGTGCTGAGCCCTAACCACTGAACCACTGTAGGAATTCCTTGAAGACAAGGTTTTTCAACCTTCACCCCACCCTGATCCGTGTGTGTTCCAGTGGATCTGCATGGCTCAGAGAAAGTGCCCACCACTACCCACCAGCTCAGGTGTGCACAGTGCAGAAAGGGCTGTTGTTCCAGGCCAAGTCCTCGGGAAGCAGGTCTCCTCTGCACCTTTCCCTCTGATCTCGCCCTGGAGTAGGGCCTGGGCTTTCCACATTGGGGCACATATTTTATTTCCAATGTGTCTATGTGGAGTGGCACTGTTCCCTGAAGCCACAGCTCCACTGCCTCCCCTGAGTGGCTAGAGGGCCAGCTGGTTTCAACCAGCACCACTCAACCAAGATCGTCTCTGAAGGGCGTTCATTCGGTGGCCTCCCTCAATCTCCTCTGACCCCCAAGTGCACTTTCTATTTATTAGGAGAACATTAAATCTATAGGGATTTTACCACAGCATTTGGTTGGGGTTTTTAGTAATCTCCCCAGGTGTGTGTTACAGTGGGAAATAACGAGAAACACACCACATTACCCACACTGCATCCTTACCAAAATGTCTCCCCTGCCTATTTCCTCTAGATACTAATCAGACTGGGCTGTGAGCCACTCTATCAAATAATTGGCCTAGACTTTTAAAAAGTCCACTGCACTGCCAGGAAGTTCACTGAGGACTTTGAATCCGGGCTGTGGGACTTTGGAAAATTGTATGACTTCTTTGGCTCAGGCTTCCCAACTATAAAAAGGGACAAAAAACTCCCTTGTTTTCAGAGTAAGAGACATAACAGATCTCCAGACAATCCCTGGTATCAGGGAGATGATGAAATACCTTCATATACTGTACTCCTCCCTGGCCAAAAACTTTGGGGAGGGTTTCAAGCAAGATTTCTTCATGCAGTGTGACTTTCCATGACTTCAGGAACAAGAAAGGCTGGTTCCTGCATTCTCTCCGGGCACTGCTTACCCACTCCAGCAAACAGGAATAAAACCCCACCTCAGGAAGCTCATTTAGGAGCCTGGGTCTAATAGGGTGGAACTGAAGTCTGACTCCTGGTAACTTTCACTCTTAAACATCTTCAAAGGGCTTCCTCTTCTGAGTGCCAGCCTCCTGGGAAGTACCAGACTATGCTGGCTCCCTGCAGGACTGTGAACTACCTTGAGGCAGGGGCGAGGTGTTTGACAGCATGGCATTCTCAAAGCCCAGCTCAGTTCTCGTCCATAAATGTTTGTCTAAGAAATACATGAGAGGATGAAGCACTGTAACTTCTCCGGAGATACTTCTAGCAGCCAGGGTACATATTCCAGCTCCCTCAAACAGCTTGTGAAGACATGAAGCTTGTGAAGCTTGTTGTTTTTTTTTCTTCTTGGCCACATCACGTGGCTTGTGGGATCTTAGTTCCTCGACCAGGGATTGAATCTGGGCCGTACTTCAGTAGTGAAAGTGCTGAGCCCTAACCACTGAACCACTGTAGGAATTCCTTGAAGACAAGGTTTTTCAACCTTCACCCCACCCTGATCCGTGTGTGTTCCAGTGGATCTGCATGGCTCAGAGAAAGTGCCCACCACTACCCACCAGCTCAGGTGTGCACAGTGCAGAAAGGGCTGTTGTTCCAGGCCAAGTCCTCGGGAAGCAGGTCTCCTCTGCACCTTTCCCTCTGATCTCGCCCTGGAGTGGGGCCTGGGCTTTCCACATTGGGGCACATATTTTATTTCCAATGTGTCTATGTGGAGTGGCACTGTTCCCTGAAGCCACAGCTCCACTGCCTCCCCTGAGTGGCTAGAGGGCCAGCTGGTTTCAACCAGCACCACTCAACCAAGATCGTCTCTGAAGGGCGTTCATTCGGTGGCCTCCCTCAATCTCCTCTGACCCCCAAGTGCACTTTCTATTTATTAGGAGAACATTAAATCTATAGGGATTTTACCACAGCATTTGGTTGGGGTTTTTAGTAATCTCCCCAGGTGTGTGTTACAGTGGGAAATAACGAGAAACACACCACATTACCCACACTGCATCCTTACCAAAATGTCTCCCCTGCCTATTTCCTCTAGATACTAATCAGACTGGGCTGTGAGCCACTCTATCAAATAATTGGCCTAGACTTTTAAAAAGTCCATTATAATGGAGGAAGTATTCTAAAGACTGAAGAAAAACTAACAAGTGCAATGTGTCACTTCTGCTTGGATCCTAGATGTTTCTTTGTTTAAAAAAAAAAAATTTATAGTAGACAATTGGGGAAGAATTATGAATATTTAAATATGGAATATATATTAGATAATATTATGATTTCAATGTTAACTATCATGACTGTTGCTCTCTATGCTGAAATCCTAAACTTCAAAGATAACAGTATTAGAAGGTGGACCCTTTGGGAAGTGCTCAGATCATGAGGGTGGAAGCCCATGCAAGGGATTAGTGCCCTTATGAAGGAGACCTCCAAGAGCTCCCTTGCCCCTTCCACTTGAGGACATAGCAAGAAGATGCTGGCTATGAATCAGGAAAAGAAGTCTGATTACTAGTAAGACCCAGTCACGTGGGTGCCTTAATCTCACACATCCCAACCTTCAGAGCTGTAAGAGATACATTTTCTGTTGTTTACTAGTTACCCACCCAATCACTAGTATTTTGTTGTTGTTAGGTCGCTAGGTCGTGTCCAACTCTGCAGCGCCATGGATTACTGCACGCCAGGCCTCCTTGTCCCTCCCTACCTCTCAGAGTTTGCCCAAGTTCATGTCCACTGAATCAGTGATGTTATCCAACCAGCTTATTTTATTATAGCAGCCCAAACAGACTAAGACAGATGTGAAAATGGTGTTGTGTTATATAAGCAAATGTCCTTGTTTTTAGGAGGTAAATGCTGAAATAAAAAAGTAAGAGGTTGAAGGAGATGTGGTAGAAGTGAAAGGAAGATAAAAGCAGAGATTATAACAAAAATCATCCAAAACAATGGTCGACTGCTCACATGGGATCTTAGGGGAAGTGGCCACAGTACAGCTGCGTTTAAGAAAACATGGGCATTCCCTGGAAGTCCAGTGGTTAGGACTCAGCATTTTCACTGCCAGGACCAAGGGTTATCCCTCGTCAGGGAGCTAAGATCCCACAGGCAGCACAGTTCGGTCAAAACCAACCAACCCAACTGCAGGTGAACCCACAGCACAGCTGAAGTTAGCAACAACTGATTTTACCAGGTGATCTGCTGGGCCCCCCACAGCTGCCTTATCCTCCTGCCCTTCACTCCTTGCCTGCTGTCTGTAGCTATGGGCTCCTCAGCACCACTGATCCCTAGAAGGGCACCTCTCTCACCAGGGGCCCTTCCTTAGTGAGGCGATCATCCTTTTACCACCTTGGAGGCAAATCCCTACTCCCATCTCCCTTACAAGCTCTAGACTGGAAATTCCACCACCTACAGGACAGACAGCTCCACCTGATCTGCTCATGCCAAGAGCGCAGCATGGCCAGTGCTGAGCTCATCACACCCTCCCTCAGGCCAGCTGCTCCTCTCCACAGGCCAGGATCACCCGTCATTCACCAAGCCCAGAGTGTCTTCCCTCCTGGGCTCATCTCCCCACTCCTCAGGGCCTAGCACCCCCCAACTCCAGAACCTAGTCCCCCTGGGAAGCCTAAAATGGAGACTTTAGGCCAGGTCAGCAAACCATACACCTTCAAGAACCAACTGAGCTTGGAGACAGGAAGACTGAGCAAAACAGATCCACACAAGAAGAGTCCATCTCCAGTCTTGGGGAAGCGGCTTCAATTCAACTTCGGCCAACTGTTGCTATATGGGATTCTGGACCCATATCCAGCAATTTTCCATGTGATACAAGACATCTGGGGTTTCATGGAAATCTCTCCTTTTGTTAGATTTAGGGAACTTAATTTTTAAATATTTTCAAAAACTACCAATAGGCTTCCAGTGTTCAATCTCTGCCATAGAATAATCTAGAAGAACTATCTCACTTTTGTGGCTGTCCTCTGCTCAGAAGAAAGAGCTGACACCTCTGTGGCCAGTTCCAAGGCCCGACCCCACCGCCAGAGTACAGGTGAAACATGCTGCTGCTGCTAAGACGCTTCAGTCGTGTCCGACTCTGCAACCCCATAGACGGCAGCCCACCAGGGTCCTCCGTCCATGGGATTCTCCAGGCAGGAGTACTAGAGTGTGGTGCCATTGCCTTCTCCAACAGGTGAAACATGCCCCTACCAGTACAAGGGCCTCCCCACATCTGTTAACCCCTAGTCACTAAGTTTGGCCACGGCATACTAGAAGCACAGAAACACAACCGGGAAGCTGAGTGCAGGCCCATCCCTCCCTTCCTGTCCCACACCATCCCACCCAGGGCACCCTCAGTCTAGTAAACTTCATCTTCGCCTGCTGCTCCCCATCCTTCTCACCAGTTCCACACACCAGCCCACAGTCAGGGCCCGCTGGAGACTGTCAGGATCTTGTTTCCCGGGCTCCACAAGCTCCCGGAACGTTATCACCACCGTCAAACCCCGATTGTACTTGCCTCCGATGGCATTGTACTCCAGGACCTGGGGAAAGAGCAGAGGGACAAGGAAGACATCAAGGTCTGTGGAGCAGCTATTCTGGGATTTCTCCTTGTTTTCTCCCACCAGCGACCAGAGAACCTAACTTCATCCTTCTCCATCCCAACCCCTCCTCCAGGCAGCCTCTGAACTACTGCTCTCTCAGCTTCTTCCAAGTCGTGGAGCACAGCTAGAAGTTCCCCAGTCCCCAGGCTCGCTCTGCATTGTCTTCTTCAGACCACTGAAAGGCCTCATACTGGAGATCAAAATCTGCTCCCAAACCCAGACAAGGCTTGAACCAGGGGAAAACTCTTGTGCATGCCAAGGGAATGGCTAGCTAGGTCTCTCGCATCCCCATTCCTCCCTTCTCAGCCACCTCCTCTGTGCCCCCTCCACAGTTCAGCCTATCTGCAAATAAAAAGCCTCTCACTCAACTAAGACAAGCCCCCTCCTCCCCAAGTTAGCCAGAGGACAGCTTGGAGGGGACTCAGGTCACCTCCTGCTGGGGCTTCTCATTTTGCTTTCTGCTGCCCTGTCGTCAACCAGATGGAATTCACTGGACTTCCCTTTTTAACCTCCATCTCAGTACAGACTTCCTTTTCCTTAGTTTCCCTCAGTCAAAGAGACAGCATTACAAAAAGAATTACTAGATATTCCAAAGAATAAGGCAATGTAGGTATCTCAACAAATAGTTCCTGCCCTAGAGGAGGGGTTTCTGATGGAACACTACCTTTACTCAGCCCCACCTCAGACTGCTTCCTCCCAGGTCCCTGCCAAGGTAGCCCCTTATGATTTCTAGACACCTAATTCCCTGTCTTAACAAAATCAAAGACTTACCCAGATCAAAGCCTTCACCCCCAGGGTGCTCCACCCCTATGCAAAGCAGTATGTCTGGCCTACCAGAACCACAAAGCTGGATTGATGGACCTGCCCGGGCTCCGACCCCTCCAGAATGGACCCAGAGTCTCTCAGATAAAAGTCTGTTCCCACAACTGTCAAAAGTCACCCCAGAGCCAGAGAGACACCCTACACAGGAGCAGAGATTGCAAAGGTTCACCCTCTCAAGTTGTAAATCCCTCACCTCCTTGAGTCGGGTAATGGCATCTCCTGTCTCTGGGTGCCCAATGTCCTCCTCAGTCAGCACCTTGACAATCTGGGAGAAGTGCTGGATGAAATCCTGCCTTTCTTGGGCATAAGCGTCCAATTTCTGGTCTCCATTCATTCTGAGGGAGGAGTAAAATGCTCTGACAAGAGGGAGGACAAGTCAGAAACCTAATCAGCTGCTCCCCTCCCCAAAGCCCCTCACCCCTGCCAAACTCACCGAGGCTCCTCTGTCCACGCTTGCCGCCAGCAGCGGGCACGTGCCAGGCCCCCAGGACTGGGCACCCGTGCCCCAGGGTGGGTCGCCGTAGGGGACCCAGCAACCTGTCCTGGGGCACCCAGCACGGGGCTGGCAGCAAGAAGACCCCCACAGATCTCAGCCAGCGGGACAGGGGCAGCATGGGGGGTGGCATAGGGAGGGGGCATTGAGCACTCCCTGCAGGGGCAAGCACCAGAGGCAGATGCACACTGTCAGCTCCCCAAGTCACCCTCCAACCTTCCACCTCTGTACCCAGAATGCCCCATTCTCTTCTGGGCTAAGCTGGAGGGCACTTACAGAAAGAAACGCAGGGAACAAAAAGTACGGCTGGGTAACCGAGACTCGGCTGATTATACTTAAAATAAGAAGGCTAGGACTCAAAGGCACCTAACTTTACCCAGTTGGGGAACCGTCAACGCCTCCACCAGGGAGCCTCTGTAATTGCTAATACTTTTGCTTTCTTCCTCCAAATTCTGGAGCACAGACTGAAGAATCCAGAGTAAAGGACCTCAGGACCGGAAGCTGGGAGAATCTTTAAATCATCCTCTTTTATAGAGGCCAAACTGAGGCTCTAGGAGGTAGGAGGATACCCGGGGAATGGCGGCGCCAAATCTAGAACCCAAGTCTCCCTCGGTAGGCAGGGAGAGGAGAGCGCACGCTTTGAGATGTGAAAGCACCCCTGGGTACTATGGACATGTAGTCTGGGACTCTGGGACTGGACCTCACAGAGCCAGGACTGTGCTGACAGCCTCGGAGCAACACTGGGTGGGTGGGTGAGTAGGGTTCGCAGCGGAAGAGCAAAGCAGAGTGCAGTTATACTGGGATTCCAGGAAAGCACATGGCAGAGTTCGGGAGTTTCTGCACGTCCACGGTGTCAACCAGTCGGTCCCACCAACTCCCAAAACGGGGGAACACCGACGCAACAGACTGGACCTCCTGTGCCTTAAAGTTGCGCTACAGAGGTTAAGACCGAGTTTCTAGCCCCTGCCTCCGGTCCCAGCCCTCGACCTCTCTCACCTGTTCCTGGATGCGGGTTGCAGCTCCTGATTGTTGGAGGGGTACTCCTAAAAGCTGGACCGCTCGGCGCTCGGGTCTCTGGATCTAGTAGTTCTCGCCCTCCTTTCACTATAGGCAACAATGCTTCACTAGACTACAATTCCCGACATGCCACAGGAGGGGCAACGATTACGCGATCTAGCGCGGGCTGGCTGGGCGGAGACGAGCCACATTGATTGGCTACTTCCCCTCGTATGAGCATGAGGCCCTGTAGCCAATAGCCAATGGAAGGGCTCACCCCCGGGACCTAAAGCTAAGAGTGCTGGAGTGGGCGGGAGATGGGGTGAGGTTGCAGGGAGTCGAACAGGTTCGGAATTCCTTGAACTCAGGCTCTCAACAGTCGTTGTTTACTACTCAATTGTCATTATTTTCCTGTGCAGTTGAGTGGCACTTTACTAAAACCCCAGGGGGACCATCATGGCTACTTAACTGGTTGTCTAACTGGGGCAAATCATATAACTTCTGAGACTCAATTGACTTCCTTGAAACTATCTTCCCTTATTTGTTAAATTAGGATGACACCGTGATATAAAGTATATAAAGTGCTTTAAGTGCTCAACAAAGCGAAGACTCAAGCAGAAAGCAGAACCGTTATCCCTACACACACGTACACACACACACAGTTTACCCACCCACCGTGGGTAACACACACACACAAGGAGTTTACCCACCCACCATGGGTAACACACACACACACAGTTTACACACCCACCATGGGTAACAAACACACACACAAGGTTTACACACCCACCATGGGTAACACACACACTCCTTACCCACCCACCATAGGTAATACACACACACACCCCATATACACACACCCTGTACACACACACTCCTTACACACACATACCCTTTACACACACACACACACCTTTTACCAGCCACCATGGGTAACACATACAAGTTTACCCACACATCATGGGTAACACACACACCCTGTACACACACCCCTTACCCACCCATGGGGGTAATTATATAAAAACTGAAACCATAAAATAGAAGATAACATAAGGGTCAGTCAGTCAGTCAGTGCGGTTCAGTTCAGTCGCTCAGTCGTGTCTGACTCTTTTCGACCCCATGAATCGCAGCACGCCAGGCCTCCCTGTCCATCACCAACACCCAGAGTTCACCCAAACTCATGTCCATCCCGTCGGTGATGCCATCCAGCCATCTCATCCTCTGTCTTCCCCTTCTCCTCCTGCCCCCAATCCCTCCCAGCATCAGGGTCTTTTCCAATGAGTTGGTTCTTGGCATCAAGTGACCAAAGCTTCAGCTTCAGCATCAGTCCTTCCAATGAATATTCAGGGTTGATTTCCTTTAGGATGGACTGTTTGGATCTCCTTGCAGTCTAAGGGACTCTCAAGAGTCTTCTCCAACACCACAGTTCAAAAGCATCAATTCTTCGGTGCTCAGCCTTCTTCACAGTCCAACTCTCACATCCATACATGACCACTGGAAAAACCATAGCCTTGACTAGACAGACCTTTGTTGGCAAAGTAATGTCTCTTCTTTTTAATATGCTATCTAGGTTGGTCATAACTTTCCTTCGAAGGAGTATGCGTCTTTTAATTTTATGGCTGCAGTTACCTTCTGCAGTGATTTTGGAGCCCAGAAAAATAAAGTCAGCCACTGTTTCCACTGTTTCCCCATCTATTTGCCATGAAGTAATGGGACCAGATGCCATGATCTTCATTTTCTGAATGTTGAGCTTTAAGCCAACTTTTTCACTCTCCTCTTTCACTTTCATCAAGAGGCTTTTTAGTTCTTCTTCACTTTCTGCCATAAGGGTGGTATCATCTGCATATCTGAGGTTATTGATATTTTTCCCAGCAATCTTGATTTCAGCTTGTGCTTCATCCAGCCCAGAATTTCTCATGATGTACTCTGCATACAAGTTAAACTAGCAGGGTGACAATATACAGCCCTGACATACTCCTTTTCCTATTTGGAACCAATCTGTTGTTCCATGTCCAGTTCTAACGGTTGCTTCCTGACCTGCAAAAGGTTTCTCAAGAGGCAGGTCAGGTGGTCTGGTATTTCCATCTCTTTCAGAATTTTCCACAGCTTATTATGATCCACACAGTCAAAAGCTTTGGCATAGTCAATAAAGCAGAAATAGATGTTTTTCTGGAACTTTCTTGCTTTTTCGATGATCCAGCGGATGTTGGCAATTTGATCTCTGGTTCCT